>VWZG01011786.1:0-17240 GCA_013396735.1 Grallaria varia | reverse complement strand
GACATCCAGAAAACCAAACAGACAAAAAAATCTTAATGAAATACATGAATGCACAAAAAAAGCCAAAAACCAACAAACCAAACAAACCACATTCTCATAGGCCTTTATGTTTTTTGCACTTTTGATGTGAGTGTAATGAAGTTCTGCATATCTCAAGGAGCTGCTGGAGAATTAAGTCTAATCTATAACTCTTAGAAGTTGTCAGAGTTGCTCTCAAATCAATGGATGTTTTGACAATTTAGACCATCTGAGGCACTGCTCCGTGTGTTTAATAACAGCCACTGCTGTTTAATTACAGGCAAGCTCACCAGAAGCTCAAAAAAAAAAAAAAGCTAGTCCTTTCAGGAATAGCCATTTTTTGTTCTTTTAAACTCATTACATAGTTCAGTGTCAAATGCCATCTTTCTTTCAACAAAGCCCAAAAATGTGCCTTCAGCTGAAAGAGACAGTTGCATATATTGTAGTGAATTTAATGTTGAAGTGCTTGGAGGTGGTTTGAAGAGGAGCAGTAGGGAGGTCCCTATTACAGGGCCACCAGAGCACTGAAATAACAGGTGAGAACTGGGGGCAGGCAGAGATGATGAAAGCTCACCATAAAACCAACAGAACATCAATCCAAACACCCCCAAGTTTTTAGATAGTCTAGAAGGGGGAACCAGGGAGATACCATCTATTGCCCATGCTCATTTCTGAAAGGGTTTGCTGCTGTTTATCATATTCAGAAACATGGTTTGGTGGTAGCCTTGGCAGTGCTGGGTTAATAGTTGGACTCGATAACCTTACAGGCCTTGTCCAACCTAAATGCTTCTATGATTCTATGTTTCTAAGCACAGAACTGCAGGACTGGTGTTTTGCCACTTCATTATGTGCTGGGAAGATGAATACATTAAAAATACCTGTACAGACATTGTAGCAATAGATGTATAAGGTCCAAGAAAATTTGGACACAACATAGAAACATTCAGTTCCACAACCCAAAGCGACAACAGGGTAAAACCCCAACACTACAAGACCCCACTCTACAAAACCAGACAAACGAAACTACCAAACGCATAGTAATAAAACCAAAATGGCACTTTTCAGAAAGGCAGTATTAGTTTTGGGCAAAGTATTGGTGATTTCATCTATCACTTTTGAAAGAACAGTATAGGAGGAATAGGCTGCTGTGATTGCCTGCCTATACAGAGAGGGAAATAAACCACACTATCATTAACAGGTAGAGAATTTCCACCAGCTAATGCAAAACCTGTGCTGCAGGTAAAAGCCAGGAAAACACATCCTGTGGCAACAATTTCAGCATCAAGTTGGTTCCTCATTAATACAGTATTTATATTACTAGAATTTATCTTTTCCTGTTTCTCCTTATCC
Source organism: Grallaria varia (assembly GCA_013396735.1). NCBI lineage: Eukaryota > Metazoa > Chordata > Aves > Passeriformes > Formicariidae > Grallaria > Grallaria varia. The sequence continues at coordinate 15,872 of VWZG01011786.1, read as the reverse complement.
ATACTTATTTTCTGTTTTCTGTTTCATGCTGTTTTCTTCCTTGCCTATTTTTCCCTAAAGCAGAGCACAAGAATTAGATCATGATCAGAAGGACATTCTAGGTAACTCAAGTGCATCTGTGGCCGAGCAAGAAGAGTTTAATTTTCTCTACTCCCCAAGGGAGAGAGAAGTGAAAATTCAAACTACACTCTTTTTCCCAAGGGTTGGTGTGCTCTTTCTGTTGCACAAGGTTAGAGCAATCCTGCCACCCGATTTCCACACATTTCTCAGATGGCACAGTCATTCTCCTGATCCTCTGCTCAAAATGAATCCCTAGCAAAGTGAACCACAGCAGTGCGAATCATGTCGAATTCACCCAGCCTGGCACGGCCTTAAGCCAAGGATGTCAGGTCAGGGACTGACTTCAGCATCTCAATTAAAACACACTCTCAGCAGCATGTGGAACCACTTGGCTGCTGGCCTGCCCTGGGAACATCTGCAGCAGCAGCTTCCAAGGGCAGAGCACTGCTCCCACCACATCTGGAGCAGCACAGCTGTCCAGCAGCCAAACCCTCCTGCACACTCTACGTGCTGCCAGGAGCCAGGGATGTGAGTACCAAGAGCAACAAGGCAACTGGACTTGTTCTTTTGGCACCGTCAGATTAGGCCTGGGAAACCCTCACGGTTTTGGAGAAATGGCACCAGAAGTTTTCCCTGTGTTGGGTAGGAACCCCCCAGCTCAGCTTGGCTATTTCACCTTACAGCCTGACTGAAGTTCTGATGTTCACGCTGGGTGTGAGGAGGCACCTGCTCACCACCCAGCTGCAGTGGGAACCTCACACCCAGCATCCACAGCAGCCTTTGGGAAACAAATCCCAAATCCATAGCCAGCCACAGGCATAAGGCAATTTGAAAAAACCCCAATGAGTGCTTTGTAATTAGGAATTGCAGGAAATGACTCAGACATGCTTTGAATTTTAATTTTCCCTTTGTTTCTAATTTAGCCAGAAGGAATCAATTAGTCCCCAGTTAGGAATATCTACCATCTTTGAAACTTGGATATTCACAGAGAGCGAATAGCTCTTCACATAGAAGGTCCCAGCTGAAGGATGTAAATTGTAAAATGCACGGAACACCATTTATTTACACTGCTTTGGAAACACCAAAGGTTGAGCTGACCCTCCTATGAATCAAATCTGAGTTTACAGCATCATTCATCATCTCAGAATGGGTTTGTTCCAGTCTCCTTGAACAAAACTATTTTCTCCTCACATTTGCTGCACAGAATTGGCAGCATTTCAATTCCAAGGTGTATTGTACAAAGAACAGTTTTGGAGTGAAAGGTGTCAAGCTGGCAAAAATTGAAAATTAGATTGGAATAAAATCTAATTCTTTTAATATAGAAAGTGTTTAGTTTTACCTCTGTAATATAATTTGAAGTCACACAGCAATCCTGTTTCTTGGCTGTGGAGGCAGGTTTCATCTCTAGCTGGAGGAGATAAAGGATTTTCATAAGAAATTATGCAACAAATAGGTGGAACTCGTGTCACACAGAGCAGGAAAACCCTTGGCACCTCCGAGCACTGAATATTTGTTGGCATCAGGGCCATCATTTGTAACCCATTCATTGGGTGATCTCTGCTTGATTTCAGTCGTGCACTAAAACCCATCTTGTGTTGTACCAGGTGATCTCATCAGTGACCCACCAAGAGCAGGAACCAACAAGTCTTCCAGCACTGGGGTTTTGTTGAGCCTCCTTCAGCATCCGGAGATGGTGGGGTGCGACTGCGAGCTCCAACATCCTCCCGGCAGAGAAGAATGACTCCTTCCACTTGTCCTTCCTGCCAAGCTTCGGCCCGCAGGCTCCAGGTGTGAAATCGGAGGCTGGCCTGGCATTCCCCTCCCGCCTTCGGGGCGGGCAGGAGGGGAGGTGGTCCGGCCGCGCGATGGCAGAGGATGCGGATGCTCGCGGAGCGTCTCATCCCTCGCGGGCGGGAGAGGGATGCGGCTCCTCTCCCCGTTAGCCTCCCCCGCCGCCTCCCCGGCCGAGCGGCGCCCCTCGGGCAGGAACGGCGGCGGAGCAGCTCCGAGCCCTGCCGAGCCCGCGGGGCGATCGGCGGCAGGAATCGGCCGCTCCCGCCGCTGCCTGCGCTGCGGAGCCGCCCCGGCGCTCCCGGGGAGCCGAGGCACAGGGAGGCGGACGCTCCGGAGAACGGGAGCGCCGCGGGATTCGGGGATGGAATAGTTCCCGCTGCCTTCCTGCTGGAGCCCGGGCGCTCCCCGGCGCGATCCCCGTGTCCAGGGAGGAGGCTGCATCTGTACCGGAGAGCTGAACGGAGGCTCGGAGCATCCCGGCCGGCTGGCGCTCCGGGAAGGACGGCGCGCGTACAAAGGAGAGGCGGCTGTGCCGGCAGAGCTCGGGTACCGCGGCCGGAGCCAGAGGAGCCTGCCCGGGATGCCGCTCCCACGGCTGCTCTCCGCTGACAACTCTCCCCGGTTTACCTGGAGCCGGGGGAAGAGGCTGGAATAGCAGAGGTCTTTTCCTGCGCGCCAACAAGAGAAATTCTTCTCTAGGTAAGCTCTTTTTCACCTTCTGAACCGGCACTCCTGGGGACATGTGCAGGCAGTGCCTGTGCTCAGGGACTCGAGAACAGTGCTGAGCAGGTACAAATACCTACACGGGTGTCAGACAGTCTGCCTAGAACCTGTGCATAGTGAGGGCTTCAGAAACCTGCCTAGAGCCTCACATTCAGGGATTATTCCGAAGTTTGGGATAGCCTTTGCCATGTTTGCTTGCAAGTGCCCTCGATGTGCACCCTCTGAAGGGAAACCTGTCTGCCTGAATATATGACAGATCACAGAAGGGAGAGCATGGGAAGAGAGGGGGGAAAGACTTGGCAGTTGTTCTTTAGTCCACCCCGTATCCTTTGCTTTTATTTGCTCCCATCTAGCAAAGTTAGGCAGATCTACCGCGTTAAAATGGCACAGTGAAAGCTTGGATATACATTCAACATGCACTACTTAAAGTAAGAGTAATTACACTGTGAGGAAGCCAACACATACAAATCTGCTCTCTTCCAGCACTTGGATATCAAACATCTGTCAGCAACATTTGTTTTTTGAAACACCCTGATCCTTCGCAGTGTGGAAGTGAGGGTTGATTCAGGTAGGGAGGGGTGAACTGAAGAGACCAGTGTGGCTCTTCAGGCCCTACAGTCAGAGTCCAGCAGCAGCCCAGCATTTTTGCCTTACAGCTGGCACAGCAGCTCCAAGTCACTGCTGCTGGGAATGAGCACCCACAGGAGAAGTGTTCAGGGGTGAATAAGTCTCCTCCTGCAAGCACTCCACTAGTGTAAGCACACATACATGCAGAACCCTACACTCAACAAGTTCCCCTTTTCCCCAGGGCATTTACCATGTCATTTTTTACTAACTTCTGCAATCCTCAATCATGTTGTTTGAACTCCCTGTGAAGAAATGCTGCAGAATCTGGCCTACCCCATCTGGCAAGTTACTCTGCCTTTTCTACTTCTGAATATTATCAGAGAAAAAGATAGTAATTTTCACCCCATTTCCTCAGTAGTTTTAATTAAGATCCTCCTTCTACAAGATGTTCAGCTTGTGGGAGGGCAGCAGAATCCCCTTGTTCATCAAGTTACAGTAGTTTGCAACGTTTCCAGGTGCTTCCCTGTCTTGCCCCATGATGCCTGTACACTTGGCTCATGCCCATTTCTCCATCCCCCAAGCTGCCCTGGCTGACTTGCTTTCTGAAACACTGCTCTGAAGGAGAGGGCTGGGGGTGGTGTGGGAAATGCCAAGTCACTTTTAACTAAAAAAATTCCTGGCTTCCAGTTTTCTTTTGCGTCTTATCAATTCAGATAATATGATCTTCCCAATTAGATTAGATGTTGCTAATGGCATTGCTCTGTGCAGAAGTTTAAGACTGTCTATTAGTTTTTGTGCCATTTCCTCAGAACATGACCATTTTTTGATTCATAATAGATGCCTAGTTGTCTGAAAGCCTCAGAAACAAAAGCTGGAGTATCTTAATGTCTTGTTGACAGCACTCTCTTCTGCGGTGCTGCAGAAATACTCCTCTAACTTCCATTTTATTGGAGTAAATGAAATCCAAAGGGTTAGATCAAAGCAGGACACTTGAAGTGACTGACCACTGGCACACACACACACACATACATATATTCCCCCACATACAGTTCCATTTCAGTCTGATAACTCACACTATCAAATTCTGGAAGTCCTATTAGAACTTTATGGATGTTTAGAGGCTGTGATATCTGCTATATCACTCTTTGTAATGGCAGTGATCAAACTTAGCTGTTGTGGCAGCATACAGGAATCATGAGCTCCTCTGGAGTTCAACCATCACTCAGCACGAGAGGGAGAAAAATATGCTAATAGTAAAGATGGGGTTTTTTAAGGTTTACAGTACAGGAATTATCCCAGCAGTATAATGAGATACTTGAAGGAAAATGTGGCCATATATTGCAAACCCATGGCAATACTGAGCAAAGAAAACGCTGATGAGTTACTATTAGTTGTGACTATGAGTTTTCAGTTAGATAAACAAAAAATAGCTTTTAGCTGCATGCCCCCAGAAAAGGATTTATTTCTCATTTTTCTGCAAGCAATAAGGGAAATAATATAATGATTTTTTACCAAAAAAAGGAGCTAATATCTGTTCCAAATCTTTCTGATTTAGTCCACAAACAATTTGGATTTGATTGCCTCTGTGACCATGGGGCTGGCTGAGTTTCAGCTGCACATATGCCCTGATGTTTGCTTCCATCAAGTGTTTGCTTTGCAAAGCTTTCCTAGTCATAGAATCACAGAATGGTTTGTGTTGGGAGAGACCTTAAAGATGACCTACTTCCAACCTCCCTGTCCTGGACAGGGACACCTTTCTTCAGCTCACAGGTGCAGCCAAGGAACTGCTTTCCATACCTGCCAAATTGGCTTTTCTGAACACAGCAAACCCTGGGCTAAGAGCAGCTGGGGCCTGGATGGCTGAAGGAAAGGTTACCCTGGAACTGTGCACAAAGCTGCAATTTCCCCAGCATGTGGAGTCATTTCAGGAACAGGGCACTGCGCTTAAGGTGAGCCGAGGGCTCTCCACACTCGGCAGGGTGACAGGAGCCTGGGTTTGAAACCATTTGCAAGTGTTGAGGAGCACAGTGCAGGGTGGCAGTGCAGCAGATCCCTTTTCTCAGGCCTAGGATGCAGCTGAAGGCTATTCCAGTAGGCTGAGGGGCTGGGCTATGGGAGAAAGAGGGTCTCTGTGCTGGGAATTGCACAGAGCATGAACTCCAAGCCTCCTGTCCCAGATTCTGAGGCAGGCTGAAGAACGCTCATATCACAGCAACTAGTCTACTTCTGCTACTGAGGCGTTAAAGCAATGCCCCTCATGAAGGTAAGCCACCCAGATAGTGTTAGATAGAAATACAGAATTAATTCTCCATCTGTGTCAACATTTAAATTAGAAAAATTGAGCTATCAAAAGAATTGGGTGCTGGAAGAAAATTGAAATAGTTCATGTCAATCCAAAACATCTATTACAAGTACTGTCAGGAATAATTACAAAGGAATCAGAGACTCTTCTGAAATTAGCAGTTGCTATAGAAAAATTATAATATTTTACCTAAACAGTGATGCCACCAGAATCACATGGCAACAGCACACCGGTGTAGAAACCATGTCAGTGTCTGATGGGGCAAACTCATTGGCACCAGAAGTCATGGATGGCCATGAGATGACAAACTCAACTCCAAGAGGAGTAGAGCAGTATTTAAACCTATTTCCTCCACCCCTGCCTAGAAAAGGTGTCACAGCTGCTCTCCCTCCTTTGCTCAAAGGATGGGTTTTACAGAGCCAGAGCCAATGCAGAAGTAGAATCCAGGGAAAGGTGGTCTTCTCTCACGAGAAGGGGAGCAAAGAAAAAGGGATTCCCCCTTCCTCCTTGGGAGCTGATGAAATAGCAACTGCCCTTGGCTTGCTAAGCTTGGGCAACGGAAGGCAGGCTGATGCACCCACAGCTACAGACCCTGACTGATGGCTGGCTCCTCACCTCCCATACATCAATATCATCACCAGACACAAGCAGTGGGAATAATGGGAACAGGCTCTTCCTTCCCCAAGCTCAGCTCTGCACAAAGCCTGGCCTCTCAAAGCACTACCCACAGCTCCTCATTCCAGTCCGCACTCTGCCAGGCAGCCACTGAAAGGGTTGCATTTAGCTCTTAGGGTATTAATAAGTGTTCTGATTAATAATTAATAGTAGCTGCTGGCCATAAAAGAGGCGACTCGTTGGAAAGTTAAAGCAGTCTGTCATGAAATATGCACCTACCACTATGTTCCACTTTCAGGGGATGTTTTATCCAACATCTTGTCCTTTGCATGGGACCATATTGTAGAAGGAAAAGGCCAGACTCAAGTTCCAGAGCCTTGGGGTATCCTTGAATTTATTCTTTCTCACTGGGATATTTCATCACCCCCAGAGGAGAGGGGGGGGTGCTTCCCAGGGAAATTTTAGGAAATGAGAGTAAAATTCAGTATCTAGGCTTTGGGGTTAGATCCAGAATTTACACTTAGCTGTCACAATTGATTTTTAAGCTCGTATAGCTTGCTTTTTTTTAAATTTAAACCAAAGCAGGGCCATATGCTTTGATGTTTTGCCAGACTACCAGCACTCTACCCACCTAAATAGGCGGTGTAACAGACTAGGGCATTTTATTCCCGACTAATCAGTAGACTATTTGCTCTTCCATTTGAAATGGCTTCACTGTTCTACCTCCAGACTGTTAAGGGTGGAACCGTGCATCACAAGCCTGATGAATGAATGAATGACTCACCTGGAGAAGTGCATGTTACTATAATTTGTACCTGAAAAATCACTATTCAAGGGAATTCGGTGGCATGCACAGTCCACATGACAAGCAAAGCCATCCGTGCACAGCTTAAAACAGCTGGCACAGACTCCCACAGGACCTCCATCAGCCTTGGAGCTCGCTCGCCATGCCTGCATGAATCAGCAGCAATCATGCTGCACATTCAGGTTTTTAACTCAAGTACCTCCAACAAGGCTTTCTCCTCCATGGAAAAATACTTACATTCAGGCAGAAAATGTAACTATCTATGTATATATTGCCTAAAACAGACCTTTATGGATTACAACATATTGTGTCAACTCCTGAGACATCACACTGTTGGCTGTTAAGACCCTTCCATGAACCAGAAAGCCAGGCTGGATTCTCTTCAATGACACAGTCAGGACATGCATACTGGAAAACACAGTGCACTTGTGCACCCTGCCCACAGGAGAGTATAAGGGATGTAAAAAAACAACTAATTCCAGCCTGATTCAGGGGCAGTATTTCAGAGTGAGTTTGACATTTGGATTTTTTCACTCCACAACCTCCCCCTTCAAATATAAGGTAATGCCTCAGTAGTTCAATAAACAGACATTTTTCATGAAAACAAGAGGTTAATCAAAGCCTCTCTACTCTATCACAGAGCTCTAATGGTATTAGTTCTAGTTCCAGTCTTTGAGCTCAGCATGACTCAACAAAAAAACCCTCTTGAATTCTCAAGTAGGACCCTTATCCTACTACCGGCATTTCCAAATTGAACTTTATATAGACAACACAAAGAATAGACCTTTTGAAAGGAAAAAATTTGTTTATATTTTCAAGCACAAGAAACACAGTATCTATAGGTCACAGATGACACACCAGCAATCTCCAGAGATCTTTCATTTGACTGACAAAGTGGCTTCTCTCAGAGAAACCCATAAAACAGTGGCAGAAACAAACACAAAGGAACTTAACCAGGGCACAGAGAATAAGAAAATGGAAGCTCTGCAAACCTATTGGACTCTACATGAAGCAACAGATTTTGCACCAGCTTTCCCAAATGCACCCTTTGCAATATCCATTGGAACCAAACACGAAGCGTCTTAGAATATTCTATAGTCAATACCCATGTAAAGGTAAAAAGGAATAATATTTCCATGCCCCAGACAGGAAAACTAGAACTAGCAAAAACCCCAAAAAACCAGTGGCCTCCAGAGGGCATAATGTTGGTGGCAGAAAGAGACAAACCAAATGTTCAGCTCCCTACCTTATCCTCTCACCATCAGACATTTTTCCTCTTCACAGGCAAACAACACTCACCCAATCACTTCTGGATAAGTTGAATTTGGATGAATAATCTTCCATAAAACTTCCTCAGAGTGTCTCACCTGCAGTATTTAACCACACTGAAGTGAAATAGAGTCCTGTTGGGTGTTGTAGTACTTCTAGCACATGATCCAGTTGCTCTGTCTACAGTAGTTCTACTGACACAGGAATATGGGCAGCCATAACTGGACCCCACAAAGATCTCAGCTTGCCTGTTTTAATGATCTGGTCACTCTGCTTGCTTTCCTTTGCCAAAAGCCACTGCTTGCCCAGACCTGCCAGGTTATCACCAGCACTGGTGGCTTAGATGATGCTCCAGCCCAAACATCTTCTCCGATCAGAGGTGGTTGGGAACCAAACTCTATGTTTTCTCCCCATTTTTCTCCCAAATCCCCTCAGTGATAATGAAACCCTTCAGCCAGCAAGGACAAAAATTGGGAAAGGGAACTCCAGCAGAAATTACTTAAAGAAATAATGGGAAACTGTTATAATGAGAATTAACGTAGACAAAGCTTGAAAACGCTTTGTGGCTGGCTGGAACTGGGCTGGAGTCAACTCAGAATAAACCTCTGTTTAAATTTCATGTGGTAAACATGCTGCTCTAAAGATTTAGGTACCAAGTCTTTGTTATCTGGATGTAAACAGACTTCCTCTGCAGTAGCAATAGATCATTTCCAAGTGACAGCACCAGTCCCTCTGAACTAAGTTAGTGGCCGCCTTTTAATACCTAGCACAGATGTGACCACATCTGACTTCCTCACAAATAGTCCCTGTGACAGGATACAGGCACCACAAAAGATGTTATTTGGAGAAATATATTGTCCTTAGTAGAAGGGTGGACACATTTTAATTATCTCGTATGGCAGCAAACATTTTTTAGGTCCCAGAAAAGCAATGGGACAACAGAAAGTGTGGGAAACGGCTACTAAAAAAAGTGTAAGATGAAATAGTTCAGTTTCTAACAGACTGTTCCAGAGCCTGTGACTGTATCTTGTAGGCAAAGGGCCTCTGCACTAAAAAAGGAGTTTTCAAACTGGTTTTTGTGTGTAGGAAACCAGAAAGTCAAGTTTCAATAGTCATCCACCAAATCTGCAATCCTTGGCACATGCTCAAAATTGATACAGAAAAAACTGCAGATATTTAGATTCTAATAGAACTTTTGAAAGGTTCTTGATTTTTTTTAATACCATACCTTGTACATACAATCAAACAAGATGTACAGGGTTTGACTCCTGCATTGATTGACTTTAAGGAGCTCTAGTCAGACAGCCATTACATTGCACAAATGTTGTGTCTCAGCTGAATTCACAACACAAATCATTCTATTGCAACTGGATGACTAATTGACAGCCTTATAAAAGTAGAAAACCATACCAGAATAGATGGACTGTAATAAAACTTCTGATACAGCATCTCACAAAAGTTTTATTTGAGAAGTTAAGTGAATTCAAATTGGCTTCCATTGAAGCATTAAACTATGAATTGAAAAGTGATGAAGAGCCATTAACCAAGCGAGATCAGAAGATTTGTTGCACTAAACAGCAGAAATGTTTTGTGAGCTGCCTCAGGACAAGGTGCGGAGCCTGCTTTTATTCCCCAGCTTCATTCAAAAGGACTGGGGCAGCCATAGCATGTTAATTCCATCCACACTCTCCATTAATCCCACTGGGATTCATCCCCAGCTCCAAGGACTCAATCCTGTAGGTCACACACTTCTCTGTACCATCTCTGCTGTGATTGCAGGCACAACTTTGTGCCGTGACATTTTGGCTTTAGCAGTGAGCTTCAGATCACCTCTCTACATCTTCTTTTCATCCTTGGTGGCTCAGATACTTTCCTACAGGTGCCATAAGGGTTGTCAACATCTGTTGAAGGGCATTATCATGATCAAGTGGCTGTTGGTTCCAGCTCAGCCCTGCAGCTGCTGAGGGACCTTGGAAAAGTCAGGCCTGTGCCAAATAACCCTCTGCAGCTTTCTGAATTTTTTGGGAGTTACTGGTTAAAAGGGATGGATCTTATTCGCCATCGCTTGGGCAAGGTGGCCAAATGTCTTAGAAACTCAGGTACTTTGAAAATTATTATTACATTATTTTAAGTTTGGACGCAGAGATAAGGTGTTTTGCCTGATGACATCAAAATAGGTGTATTTTGGTGACTTTGATGAGCTGATATATTTTGGTACTGCCACACAACCTACAGAGCTTCTCAGAAGGTGAATGTGGTCACCACCACCTACCTGATGTGATGGTGACCAGAATCACTCCGTCAATAAACAACACAGGCAAAGGTTCTCTCTTCAGACATAGTTCTCCTAAGACTACACCCAAAGTACAGGTTTCTAGGGACTTCCAAACCTGACACTCCAGAGAAATCAGCACTCAGCGATTTCTGACAGAATATTACAACTACTTATTATCCTCAGAAGTACTGAGGCTTTAGAGATCCATAAATTGTGACATTTGGAGGAAATGTCATCAAAACATCAAGGGTGGGATATTTACATGCCTTTCTAGGTAGTCCAAATGACCGTGGGACTGCTGGAAGTTCACAGGTCAGAGGGAAGAAGTGCTGAGGCTGAACATCAGGCAACATTCACCACCCTCAGCATGGTCTGGTTAAGTCTTATAATAAATTTCTGCTACTAGTTAAGCAACGTGAAGCATTACATGAGAGCCAAGGAAACAAAGGAGGCAAAAAGTCTGTGAGAGGGGACTTGCAGAAGGAAAATATCTGCCCTGTAGCCTCAGGAGTCGCCATTTGTAAAAGCATCCCACCAGCTCCTGCAGAATGTCTGAGTGTGTGGCATCTTATTAGAGGTTATAGTTACCTGTCTAAAATCATCACCTTTACAACCCATCTCCAAAATACCTCTGGCCACTCTGCTACAGGGAGTCCATCTTCAAAGCTCCCATTTCTAAAATCGACTGGAAAAGCTGAGAGCCAAAAAGAGACAGAGGCCAGACAGGTCAAACAGCTCCCTCCCAAGTATTGTTTCATGCTAAGACCCTGCCAGCCTTTACTGAGTGCACAGGTTGAGGTATTCCAAACACTTGGCTTTATATTCATTGATTACTGACTTCACCCTCTGGCATCATTTAGCTTTCTGAAATCACACAAGATTCTGTGTGCACTACAGACTGGCCAAAGAGCTGAAAAACCTGAAAAACTGGTGCTTTGACTTACAGATGGTTATGCACTGAAAACAAGCAGAAGAGGCCAAAGTGCTGAGCAGCCTCTGCACTCAGAAATTGTAAGACAGGAGTCACAAGACCTGCAGCACCTTTTACCAGCCGAGAAGCTGTCCTGATGTAGGTAAAAGTTTGCTAAAGCCTTGTGGTAAGCTATGAGGCGCTGTCACCAACACCCCTCCTGAGCAAAGCCACACAAAGCACAAAACTCATTGCAACTTGAAGCTTAGAAAAGTAAAGTTACTTTCAAGAAGGATATAAGTTCTGTGAGCTCACTAAAAATCTCTCTTGGATGCTTTTGTGAAGAAAAAAAAATAAAAAAGGCTGGTTTCCCTCTGCAGTGAGCAGAACCCCTGAATTTTTGCTAATGGTCAACAAGAGTCATTTTTCACTCAAAGCAGTTGCTTGTTTCTGTAAGGAATGAGGAGTCACATGTAAGGGGCAGCACACAGGTACCGTGATTCATTGGGCTGCTGGTACACGGCAGGAGTCACACAAGCTCAGAAAGGGAGGAAAAGAGGAAAGGGCTTCCGTTAATTTTTTAGCCTAAAGGCAAGTTTTAAATATAGAAAATAGAGACATTCTGACTTCTGATTGCTGCTGGAGCAAGATGAAAGGAAACCTCTGGCCTGCCTCCAGGCGAATTCCTCCCAGCAATGCGCTCTGGTGCAGACAGGAGATCAGGACTGACCACACTGCCCTGGTACAGCAAGTGTCCTGCTCCTCTGCCCACCACTGTCATCAGAAGCACGCTCGTCACCTGCCTGTTAAATTCCCACGCTCCAGGAGAAGGGCTGTGTGGAGGAGCCGGGCCACGAGAGAACCAGCTTTAATTCCTGACGCAATGTTAACACATGGTGCTAATGAGAGGCTGTTTCTCTTTGCTATCATGCTATCGGTTTTAAATAGTCGAGTCCTAATCTCCCAATCAATCATCATCAAAATCAGTACACTTCAGTCATCCATCAAATGCATTTTCACGGCCAAAGCAGGAAGCATTATTTAGCAAAGAGGCAGCAATTTTTAAACCCCCGTTTTAATCCAGCTGCCTGTATTAAAGAAAAAGTGCAGTCCCTGCACGCGTCTGACATGACAACAGAGTCCCACTGCGGAGTTCTGCTGTTGCTGGGGACGGGCCCCATGTCCAGGGAGGCAGCTGAATGCATAACCTAAGATCCACCGAGGGACCAACAATTCCTCAACCAAACGTACCCAGCTTTGGGCTTCACCCCCCCAGGGAATCAGTAAGTGCTCATCAGTGACCATAGGAACACAGGACCTCAAAAACCCGTTTCTAAAACCCCATTAGTAACACTAATTATGAAATATGGCCTATTTTCATGTTTTTCCAAATTAATATAGCACAGGAACTCGCCAAAGGTCTTGGAATTTCTGAGCATATATAAAGCTGTTGAACTTTCAGGGGGAGAGTTTCAAAGGCACAAATGGCACTTAACTTCCAATTAAGCCTAGGAAAATGTCCCACTAATGGCTAATATAGCTGATTTATTTTCATAAACTTGAATTACTCCACACTACTCCTTTTTTTTACTGAACAGTATAATCAGTTCAACAGAGCAGTTCAAACAAAATGTGCAAACCAAACGGAAAATCTGTTCCAATGCCAGGTTTCAATATGCAAGTTTCAATTCTTTATCAATTCTAATATTTACACATTTGTTAGCAACAGATAATAGTTTACATTACGCCTGACTATTAATACTTGAACTGGAAGATATTTTGCCAGTGTTACTTGGAGGAAATGGTTTGGCATGAAGACTGTAGCTTTTGTAAAGTCAGAGGCTTCCCATGTTAGTCATACAAGCAATAGTACTTGTGAAGTTGATTTTGACAGCTTGCAGCAGCAATACCCGGGAGATGCCGCAGGACCGCAGGCCGAGGGGAAAACGTGCAATTTCAGGTCTCCTCGCATGCTGATCCCTTGTGCTACGGGCGCAGGCTGAGCCGCTTGCTGAGAATTCAGGGTGATGTAGCGGCACGTTCCTCAGAGCACAAGTCCGGGGTTTTATTTCATTGTCAGAGCCTTAATGAAGATGTTTCCCCTGCCCCGGGCATTGCCGAGCCCCTGCGGGGGCGGTGCGCTCCGAGCCCGGGCACAGCGGCGCTCGGCTCTGCAAAGCGGGAACACATTGCCATCTAGCGCCGAACGCCGGCCGAGGCCGCACAGTCCCACGGGGGCCGGGATGGTTTCCCAGCTCCCCGCCTCTCCCACGCCAGGGCTGGTTGCGATCCCACAGCCCTCGGGCCGCCCTTCCCACGGAGAGCAGCTCTGCTGACCCGATAAACCCTGGGAGCGGGCTGAGGGACCCATCGGCATCCCAAAACTCACAGGGGATGCTCCACTTGAGCCAGTCTTATCTGCCGAGGAAATCTGAACGGGTGGTTTAATAAGAACTGAAATCCCGGCAAGCAGACAGAACTGCGGGACAAGGGAAGCACCAAAGCAGGCAAATATTCTTAAGATGATCAGGATGATTTTAATTTCCTTCTGATAGCTGTGATCCCTTTTATTTTTCTTCTCACACATACAAGAAATTAGCAAATACAGAACATTTTTTTCATTTCTGTTCACTTCTGTGCATGGACAAACTCCCCATGTGGCTCCCCTTTTGGCCAGTTGCTGTGTCACAGCAGGGCTGCTGATGGAATAACCCCCAATCCAGGGGGATCCATCTAGCAAGCTTCCAACTGAGGAAGGGAAACCAGACAGAAACCTGAACCTGGCAAAGTCACAAGTGGCCTCAGCAGCAATTCCCTCTCTCTAAATGCTTCTTACAAGCATCTTCCAGTTTTAGGTGCAAAGCTTAAGATAAATGAACAGTTTTCAGAACAAAATTCAAATGTGTAATCCAAGTTAAAAGAGGAGGACACATCAACGGACAAGTATCTGCCTGGGAAAGGCACTTCTTCCCTGCACTTCCAAAATCATGCCTTGTTGATCATCTCACATTGTTCTCAGGCAAACAACAACTAATTCAGAGAGGTATTAATTCCTTTATAAACCCATAGAGCAGCACAGGCTATTTCTTTAGTTAGCTTCCCTGCCTCTCTTTCCTTTTACCCAGTGTTACCAATGGCCATTTGTTATCTGTTTGGGTACAGCCACCAAGAACAGCCCAAGGGCTTCAGACCTAGCCAGGCACTGAGGCACCTTGGACTTCATCCAGGGACACTCCAAAGCCCCAGTCCTTCAGCTGGAGGTGTCATGGACCACAGCACACACCTCTGTGCCCACCCAACACTCGAACAACTCCCTTGTGGTCCTTTTCATGCTACACAGCACCTCCCTTTCACCCTGATGGAGGCAGAGGCACGCACAACTTCACCCTCAAGTTTTAGCAATCTGCTCATTCACTTGGAAAATCCCTGCACCATCTTCGTTGTTCCTTAAGACTGTGAAGTACAGATCACACCAAGTACAGAATGGAAACTGGAGAGAAAAGTCCTACAAATCTTCCCACAAAGTCCCCTCCTGTCTTTCACCTTGGACACAATACTTTCCCAGTCCAACACAGAATTTATCATCCCTTCAAAATACTTACGCAGTTAAACATGGAACACAGCTCCCCCTGTAAAACCATTTACATTGGCCTAATTTTGTCCTACACTCTTCAGTTGTTCCCATTTGATAGGTACACACCCTCAGAAACTCATGTGTAGACTTTATTTTTATACCCTAAGAACATGGGAGAGCTGTTTAATGCAGCTTATCCTAAGGCATCAAGAAATGAGTGACACTGAGTGCTCCTTAAACTGCTCATAAACTTGCCACTCAACTCAGATTACCAGCATCAAACACTGGCTTTATTAACATGTGTTTTTAATTGCCTTATGGATTTTATTTTACTTATTCTTCTTTCACTTCTTGTTGCAGATGATGTTGAGAGTCCTCTTCCTTGATTCTTGGCAGCTGCTGCATTCTGAGGAAAACTCTTTCAACTCAACTTTCCGGATCCTTTGACTTCCCAATCCG
Organism: Grallaria varia; assembly: GCA_013396735.1. NCBI lineage: Eukaryota > Metazoa > Chordata > Aves > Passeriformes > Formicariidae > Grallaria > Grallaria varia. The sequence goes on along the minus strand of VWZG01011786.1, from coordinate 519 downwards.
ACAGCTTCACAACCCCCCTGACAGCCTCATAAATGCACTGCAATGGTCACATGAAGGCCTTGGAAAGGGAATCGGCACCTCTGCAGCTCCTCATTCCCACGGCACTTTAGGGAGCGAGAGAAACGGAACAGCGGCAGGTCCAACAGCAGTTGGAGGTCCTGCCAAAGATGAATCTCCTTGTGAAGCTCCGCAGAAGTTTCAGAACGCTGGTCATTCTCCTGGCAGCCTTCTGCTTGGCAAGCATCCTCATTTCTGCCTATTTCCTCTACTCTGGGTACAAGCAGGACATGACCCTGGTGGAAACCACCGGAGAAGCGGAGTGTGAACCCCTCAGGCCTCTGCCGTACAGGTCTGGGGAGATGAGAACAGGCAAGCCAATCGATCCGTCCAGAACTGATCCCACCATCCTCCTGTTTGTGGAAAGCCAGTACTCCCAGCTGGGGCAAGACATCATAGCCATCCTGGAGGCCAGCAGGTTTCGGTACCACATGGTCATAGCGCCAGCCAAGGGGGATATTC
>VWZG01011784.1:20076-61441 GCA_013396735.1 Grallaria varia | reverse complement strand
GGGGTGGGGGGAAAGTGTGCGTGGANGGGGGAAAGTGTGCATGGAGTGTATTTTAAGACTGTTTTATTTCACACTCTTTAGCTTAGCTTTTATCCTGTTAGTAATAAATTTAGGTATTATCTCACTTTAAGTCTGTTTTTGCCCATAAAGGTAATAAGCAAATGATCTCTCTCCCAGCTCTTTACCTCTCTCCTCTGCCTAGTTGCAGAAAGGATTTAGTGAGTCCCTGGAATCCACCCAGAGAAAGAGAAATCACAGCAAGAGAAACAAGTGATGCACAACACAATTCCTTACCATCCGCTGACCAATGAACAGCCTGCTACTGAGCAGTAATTGGGAGCTTCCAAGGACCAACCTGCCCTGCCCAGTTTATATACTGAGCATGATGTTCTGTGGGATGGACTATCTCTTTGGCCAGCTTGGGCCATGCTCCCTCCCAGCTTCTTGTGTACCTGCTCACTGGGACAGGATGAGTGTGCTGGTCTAAAAGTAAACCGGCAAGAGAAACGAACCCAACTCAAAAGAGTTCAGAAGTCAGAACTACAAGTTAATAAAAAGATTACAATAGATACACTGATACAAATGAAAATGGGTTTTAGCCCTCAAAACCCAGTTGTACAACCCAGCCCCCTGGGGCACAAACAGAATGGTGCTCACCAGCCCCCTGTGCTGAGCACCACGTGGTCCCCCTGAGTCCAAAGCAAAAAGAAAAGGAAACCTGTTTTCCTTCCAGAAGGTTGGTGGTCACAGTCTGGTCGAGTGGCAGTTGCAATCCTGTTGAGGTTCTGGTCCTCCTCCTCAATCTGAGGAGTGATGGTCCAAGTCCCAAAACCGCAAGATTATATAAGCTTGGGTTCAGGTGGGAATGCCCAATACCTCCCCCAGGGTGAGGGGTTTCACAATGGGCAATTTACTCAGTGAGTCACAGGATATCTTGGTCTACTTGACGGCCCATTAGCAGACATGACCCCTCAGGTTGGGTGTGAAGGTGTTAATGATTCCCAGAGGGGAGTTATCACACCTGAATCATTGGTGTGAAGACAGGGAACCCTCTTATCTCCATTTTCTCATGCACCCAATTCATAGCCTGAGGTGTCAGGTGTGTCCTGGGAAGCTGCTGCAAACAATGCATCATTAACAGTTTATGATAAATGGCAGAGAGAGTATGGAATACACAGTTCCAGTTACACCCACACAGTGATAAACTGGTCCCAGCTGCTATAACTAGGACAATGAGACACTGGAAAGTTCTTGATTTAGAGTAAACACTACTTAGCTCCAAACAAAACATCGGTGTGTTATCAGTATTGTTCTCATACTAAATCCAAATCACAGCACTGCACCAGTGGCTAGGAAGACAACTCTCAGTCACAACCAGGACAGTAAAGAGCTGAGATTTTTGTGGTCTTGAAAACTAAAATGCATTGCAAAGATGGCAAGGAGAATTATTAAAAGAGTATCCAAAATCTGTAGGTTTCTTGTCAATATTTCTCCCATACAGATACTGACACCCTGAGCACGTTCACGCTATGACCCTGCATATGAGGGCGGACGCATCCAGAGCTGACTTGGATCTCTGCAGAGCTGAGCTGCTCTCTCTATTGCTTTCTGGAGCTCAGTCACTATCCACCTGCTGTGCTTCTAACACTGACAACCCAGGTCAATGCCTGTAGTCACGTGAGATGGATGGAAATGTCTCTGAACTCAGACTAAGAGACTTAGCAGGAAATTTATGGAGCAATATCATTAGATCAGCAGGGAAACACCACTGGTGCTCAGGACACCAGGTTCCCACCACATAAGTTGTGAAGATTTGTACTTGAAATTGATTCTGGTCTGGTGCTTCCCAGTGAATGTCCATAGTTGCTGCAGTTCAGTATGTTCATTCCAGGAGCACATCTCTGAGATTATTTTCATTCTTCATTAGGCTGCCAAAGCACAATAAGCAGGGGCACGTGGATAGCTCACCTCAAAAATGCAATTCAGAGCTGAAGAAAAACACTAATACAGATGCACCCATATGACTGTTAATTCTCCTTCCCTAATATGATTTGTTCACAAAGTGGAAGTTTATCTCTCACAATGTTTCTTTAATTTTATTCTCTTGTTTTTTTTTCATCTCCTGTTCTCTTCAGATCTGTTTGGCCGTGAGCATTTTGGACTTTTTATACACAAATTCTCATGACCTCTGTACATTATGTAAGTTTCCTATCCCTTTTTTTCTCAAAAGCTACATTTGACTGCACAGGTATCATTTAACTGCATAACACTGTGACGGAACAAGTGCTGTGTCCAAGCTACCTGTATTAAATTATCAGTTTTGAGGGTGGGGGCTGGTAGTAGCAAAAAAGGAAGTGGCACATAGTTAAAATATGTCTGAGGTTTTTTAACTAAGGAGGCACAAACAAAATTAAACTTGGGGTTGTTTTTAAGTCAGAGAATAGAGCACATTCTTAATTTTAAATCTATAATGGGACCTAAATCGTACTCATAATGCTCTGCTGAAGAGATTCCATGAAAAATATAAGGTCCTTGATAGGAGCATGGAAAGCAGCCTCTAGTAACAATTTGAACACCAACATCGTTTCACTTTCTCCCTCCCCCAATTAAGAAGCATTACTAGCTTTACTTTTCTGCACAGCAAATATATTCTTAAAGCAGCATACTAAGGGGGAAAAAAGCATTTCACAAATACTTGAACAATAATTTCTTTCATTTTACTTTAATTGCTATACAGTCAATGCTCAAATTTTACAATCCTTAGTCACAAAGGACTTTAAAGTCATGCTGCAGGCAAGACTCGTTCCAAAACAAAAGAAGAGGCAAAATACATACAGCATTTTCCATGCATACTCTATGCATTATTTGAACTTCTTCCTGGAAGCCTTGGACAAGTCTCAGTCATTCTGTACCCGGCCACTTGTAATGGGTGGTAAAGGGACTAGGGTGTTGTGATGGCAGTAACCCCCCCTTGTATGACTGTACTGCTGTGCACCCAAAATCATAGACTACTGCAGCTGATAGTCCATACCCATCTCCAAAGACCTTGAGCTAGTCTCTGCAATATTTTAAGTTTCACTTTGGAGATAGAGCTTTTGCCTTCTAGGGGTTCTGTTCATAAGAACTACAGGTATATCCTGATAAAGTCATCACTCAGGACTTTTCTCAATAAACCATACAGTCTTGATGAGAGACACTCATTGACATATCTATAATTACAGAGGTTTTAAAAAGGAAAATAAAATTTCTCAAGATTTTCTCCAAAGCATTTTTTTTTTAAATAACTGTCCTGCCGCTATTGGCCTGAGTGCTTGCATATGTTACATTTCTGCTCCTTGATAAAATGCTTGCAAATTTTCAAATTGAAAAACAATGATTTCTAAAATTCCTCAATAAGCTTTCAGCAGATGATCTCTGAGACTGAAATTAATGAACTTTAGCTATTTTTTTTAAATATATTCAAGGACTTTCTCTAACTGCTTACAAAACCCCTGAAGCTTAAAGCATTAGCAAATCATTTAAACTGTATAATCTATCGAACAGCTTTTTTTTTTTTTTTCCCCCCACATAAAAGTCAGCATATCTAGAGTTGTTGAGATGAAAGTTGGGGTTTGTGAGTATGTCTGGATATATATTGTAGATTGAAAAGATGCATCTCTTCTTTTCTTATATGACAAAACCTAAAAATTCATTATATGCTGTAAAATATTGCCAGTTGGATGCATCAGAGTAATGCTATTCCCAGAACTGAAAAACAGGCAAGGTCCTCACTGGATAGCTGTGAACATGCAGGGTGTCTGGAAACACTTGATGGAAGACTAGAGAAGAAGCCATTTCCCTGTCACAAGATGACTATACTCAGTATGTTAGTCTGTTACAATATCACATATACTTTTAGGATGGAAAATATTCTTCATTGTAGGGCCAGCACTTTTATGTTGCCATGATGGTCTTACACAATCATCACATGCACTTATAAGATGTTCCTCAACCATGATCACAGGAGGGAAATTGCAACACATTCAAACTATTTCAGCATTTGCCTCAAAAATCACTTCGTCTTTAGCAGGGACCAAATTATATGAGACGATCAAGTATTAAAACTCTTAGCTTCAGTGTATAATGTTTCTCGGTATGCACCTTCATGGCAATAACACCAAGTCTGTCAGGATGCTCACTGAAAGTTTTCTGCCAGTTCATAGCAACACATTACCAGCAAGAGTACAGTGAACGGAATAAAGATACGGGCATTCCAGACCCCAAAACTTGGCTTAACCATGCCCCAAGAACCTGCAAGGATCTAACAGGAGTCCTTAAAGAGACACACTGACTTGTCTGACTATATCGAGTCATACCCCTGTCAGACATCAGCTGTATGTCCAGAATTCTTATTTTGCTGTTTCCTTCAAGTGATAGATGTTTATAGGGCACAATTAGCAAAATGAAAAAAGAATGGAAACAGGAGAACTCTGGACTGGGTTTTGGAACTCAGTCTCCTGCTCCAGACTTTCTCCTGACAAATCCCAGGCCTGATGAACACCACAATGTACTGTAAGTGCTTTTTCAGGTTCTCAAGGAGACAAAGAGATATGTGGGAAAGGCTAATTTTGTGAGGAAGGGAAAAATGAGTTATGGAGACAGAGTAACTTTCTGTCTGTGGCTTGATGGGCAGATAATAACACTTTTTGTCAAGAAAACCAAGCACTTGTACAATACAATTATTTAGATGTGTTTAGTAGGGCAGTGATGGTGAAGGTTACGACTGTCTATTAACACAGCCTAGACAACAGACAGTATTGTCCTTGTGTTTCTCAGACAAGCACTGTGTAACTCTCTGCCCTATCATTATTGGCCTAAACTAAAAGAACAGTTTTCTATCATCAGAATGGGGTTCCAAGTGACAAAGAAAATATAAAACAAGACCCAAAATTCCTCGTTCTTTGTGGTTTTATTTCTAATTTGTCTACATACAGGAAGTTTTTCAAAACTAAAACACCAGTTTCAATGAGATTTAGCTTTTCACAGGAAAAAAACCTTAACAAGGCAGCAAATGATGAATAATCCAGTGACTGTTTTTTAGTGTGGCCCATGGACATATGAAATTAGTAAAGATAACAGTCTTTAAAAAGAATGGTCTGTTTTTAGTGTCTAATCTGGTAAGGGCATCTGCCCACACTGAGCTCATAGCAAGAGTATGGCTGTAGAGAAGAGTGACTCAGTTTGCATTCCATAGGAATGGACTCCGTCAGCACAAAGGACGTTGTGTGCCTCACCCTCCTAAACCCCCTTGAATATCCCAGCCACTGTTTTTTTCTGCCAGATGGGTTGATGACAAGCAGCAATCAGAAACACTCTGGTCTAGAGCTATTAAAATCATTACTAGAGAAATTTGGAAAAAAGGCATCAGTATTCTTTCATTGCATTAAAATATTCTGTCTTTTATGAGCTGAGTCATAACAAGCTGAGACATATTTACTGCTTAGACAATTTTTAAACATTATAAAGAGAGAAATTGCTCAGAATATTACTACCACAAGAAAGATAATTGACATCTTTAACTTTAATATGAATAAACTCCAACATTAGCACTGCAACAATGCAAATGACTGCAGTACCTCTTACATTAATACTTCTCAACCAGGAAATTATTTTAAATTATGGTAGCTGGCAGTTAGGTATCTTGTATTTATGACTTCCTAGCAAAAGCAGGTCAGAATGCAAAGGCACACTTTACTCCTATAAGAGTGAAACTCCCCTAGTCTTAGGGTTTATTTGTTTGTTTAAAGTAGATGAGATGCTACGTACCTCCTAATGACAGTTTCCACAGAAACTGTCAGTAGGTCATCTGAATTCTGTTTTCCCATCTGACATCAGGATCCTTCTGGATTAGATTTATTATTGCCTTCCCTCAATTGCTCCAACCCACAGCAGTCTCCTCTTTGATGATGAGGGCTAAAAATAGTTCCCTCCAGAGCCCAGAAACTGTAATATCCAAACACACAGAGAAGGCAGATGTGCTAGTTGGTAGTTGAATGTTCTCTTTCACCACTTACAGCCAAGAAATAAGGCCTTGGTACTGGGCTCAGAATAAGAACTTAATTCTGAAAAACCAGTGCTGCATGTGAATTGTAAGCTGCTTTTAAATAGCAGGAACAAACCCAATTTTATACAGGCAACTCTACCACAAAAAATTCACTTCTGTGCAGGGACAAGTAAAACCTTCACATTAAATAGATTAGAGGGTATGTGAGCTCACTGAATAATTAGTCCAAGTAACAACATTGGCAATACAGAGTTATTTAAAATCTGCGGGCATCTTTCTATATTTTAAACATATATTTATAAATGTTTTTTCTTTTTTTTTTATTCAAAATTTCCAGCCATAATGAAAGAAAAGAGACAGTAGTCTGTTACCCCTTGAGTGATCCTATTGAAAACTGGAACTGGGTTACTCAGTAAGGGGGTTAGAAGATGTATGTGAAGCCAACAGTATATGGGGTTTCTTCTCTCTATTTCTTCTACTAATCAATAAAAGCTCTTAAAGTGAAAAAGTTCTTCCCAATAATGCAAAGTAAATTATATTATTTCTACATTTTACACTTTCCAATGCTTTGCAGTTAGGCTCTTTGCCAGGATTCTACTTCACTGGATCATTACTTGCATAACACAGTTAGGTACAGACAGAGCATCCCAAATGAAAGCACAGTCAAGCATCCTCCCCCCACACACACCGGAGTTCTTTGGGCAAAATACGCAGAGGTTAATGCAAACCCAATGACATTTGGACATTTCCCTCAGATTTTGCTGACATCAATGTTTTTTTGCCTAAGACCCAGCCTCAGCATCCAGCAAATCCAAACAGCAACGCTGCATGTGTGTTCAGTGATATTAGAAACCATGTGTATGTAAATGGTGTTTAGGTCACTTACGTGCCATCTACTGTCTTTCAAAATGGTCCCAGGCATAAGGATGGGACCTTGTCTGACAGATCCAACATGCAGAATGACTCAGCTTGGCAGTATGAAGAGCAACTCAACTTAATTCCTCTCATACTTATACAAATGCTTTAGTACGGACAGCAAAGGAAGCCAAACTACATAGAATCAAGGCTCTGTATGGAGGTACAACAGAGACAAGGATGGCACTGAACTCCCTAGATTTTTCTATACAAATAAATTAAATTGTGCTTGTCAATTTGACCTCATGTGGTACTAAACTATTAGTATATTTCCTGGCACAGATTTGGCACATTCCAGCCACCACAATCCCCTAAAATTTTCTGATTTCATTTAGAAACTGTAAATAACCAGTGACAGTTTCCCATAAACCATTTGTCCTCTTTTTTCTGGAGATGAAGCGTGTTTATTAGCACTTGACCCTGATATCTAGAACATTCCCAGACATATTTAATTTCCTCCCATAGCCACAGAGTTCATGATCATTACTTATTTTATGTGAATCTTTTCTGTATCTTGAATTAGGATACAAAGATGGTTTGGAGTACAATACTATTTGGAATTCCAGAGGAATTTACTGCCTCAAAGAGAGCAGATGTCTCCAAGAGTGAACAAGCTATTGTGGGAGATCAGAAAAAGAAGCCAGGTAGCAAATGACTGTGGTAGGAGAACCGGTTTTGATCCATATCCCCAGGATGAATCCCACCATCACACCTCCAGGACTGCCTGCTGTTTACTTTTTGGCTGTTGTTTTGGGCGTGTTGTTTTTTTGTTTGTTTTTTCCTGGTTTCCTCTTTCTCTGGGAATACAGCCAGGGTCTGAGCATGCTGCTAAAAGGATACGATAGCCCTGCTAGCCATGCTCCAGACTTGATGACATGGGTCTTTGCCCTCTGCCCTACTCCAGTGATTTTGCTTAGGTTTTGCTACAAACTATGCCTCGTCCTCATAGCAATCCAAAGATCCAAGCCATCCTTTCCTTTCATCTCCCTTCATCCCTCCAATTTACCACCATCATGGCAGAAATCACATGCATACACAACCAACCACTTTTTCCTAATCATAATTGCTTGAATTGGGAAAAAAGGCAGCAAAATGTGAGCTGTCATAGTTTGCAGCTTACATTTATGTCTGATACTTAATCAAATAGTCATTAACTGTGTGTGGGATTTCTGATAATGTTTCAAAAGCAGAGAAACTGGGACAGGTCTTTAGCCCGAAGTGGTATAGAAACATCCTCCAGATGCTTGTTTTTAGGATAGAAGGATTATCTTTTGGCCCTTCACAGATTGCTGCTTTTGCACTGAAGGAGGAAGGGACAATTCAACAAGACAAACACTGCTGTAATTATTTTAGAAGGAAATGGCATCCCTGGAGTATGCGAAAATGTTAATTCCTCCTACATCTATTATTTCTGATATGCAGGCCATAAGGCTTTTTGTCTCACAGTAAGTATTTCTGAGCCATGCTGAACACAGAAAAAATGAAAATAATTTTCTAACATTGTTTTATAAAGTTATTCAGTTGATATGAAAAAATTTAAACTGACTTGTAGACAAAGAGAGGGTGGGGAACAATATATCCTTCTGCTCCCTATTATATAACCAATTCCCATTCTTAAGTGCACAAATAAAATAAGAGTAAATTGAAATAAATCAAACAAATTACATTGCACAGTTTCAAGATCTACATTATGTCTTGGCTGTAATAATATCCATTATCATTAATGGCTTTCCCTTTACAGTGCTGAAAGTCAGATTTGTTATTGCCATCTTCATTCCTTGACCTTTACTATCTGCACTTCTCAAATGAAAGTATTAGTCTGCTGTCACACTTCAAAAAACCATTTAATAAGGTTAACTATGTATCACTCTAAGTCATCCGAGGGTGTTTTAGCATATTTTCTTTGTGACAAATGTGTAAGATCACTTCAATTATCTACAATAATAGTTAGACTTTATACTATATACAATTCAGATTTCAAGTATATTAGAAAATACTAGTGCCAGAGGACTAGTGTAACATTTTATCACCATGTGTTCAATATCCATTTAACTGAGATGCAACAATAGAAATTTCAATTTCTGAAATTAATACTTAAATGCTGGACAAATGTATAAGTGAAAAAATATTGTTATATACCCTTCAATTAAAATAGTTTATCTGCTTTTAATTTTTGATATTCAGTAGAATTTGCAGTGTTTGGGGGAGTGATGAAGGTTAGGTTACATATAAGAGTTCAGAATTGAGAAAATAATTTTATTGCTGATCACTTAAATTCCTACAGAGATTTGTGAGGTCCTGCAGTATATCAAAGAAGTCTGCATTAAAACTATGCTGCTTCTTGTATTTAGGGAGATGACAGGAAAAAAATGCTCTGTTCAGCAGCCATCACCATAAAATGATATAAATGCAACTACATTGACAAGGGACCTAATTTTAACAATTGAACTGGGCATCTACATTTTCTGGTTACAATATATAAAAGATCCTAAGCACTTGAGACTTCTCAGTTTTTTGAGCTCTGATTATTATTCCTTATAGTGAGGATTTTATTCTCAGGCTTTCCTGAGACTTGCTATATCCTTTTTGACAGCAGTGAAAAGGAAAAAGGAAGACACATTTGCAATGGCAGTGGATCAATGGAAAAGCCTCCATTGGGACCATCAAACAACTGGCTGGACATTTACATAACCGTAAGAGGTCCAGTGACATCTATCTAGTTGGTATCTCTGCTTTGCAAGCAGAATGCACAGTGGTTTCAGCTCTTGTTACTCCTCCTAAATAAAATGGTCAGACGACCAGCACTTCAACAAATTTGAACCATGAGATTAATTACTCCATCTTTTATTACTCAGTCACTGACCCAGACAGGTCCTATTTCTACCTCTGCATTTCAAAGTGATGAGCGCGTTTTGGGTGCCATTGGATCACAAATTATCATCAGCAATGCAGGCAAAGGTCAGAAACCATTTGGTTGGAAGAACAACTTATGGAAAAAATTACTCCTTAAAACAGGTTGCATGAGGGGTTTTTTTCTGTCTCCAGTCTTGAAGATCTGAGAAGGTCAAATATTGATTCACTGTGAAAGGATTGCCTAGTTATTTATGTTTTATAGCAGCTGGAGCTATAAACTGCTGAAATGGTATTCTGAGATTACCTATGCATGTACACATCACAGAGTCAGAAAATTCCTCTCTTATGCAGCTATAGTGAAAAGTGAAATTCAACAGTTTGTTCTGTTCCTGTATCCATGTTACCAGCAAAATTTTTTCAAAGGAGAGAATTTTCAGAAAAGAGCAATATGATTAAATGCTAATTTACTAAGGATGATTTTAAAACTTTAGACTGACTCAGAAAAGGGTGTAATAGAGACATAAGGGCAGTCTGAATATACTGGGTGAAATATATATTATTTAGGGTTTTCAGGATAAAACTAACAGAGGTAACACACAGACAATATCAGGAAGGAAACAGGGGAAGATCAACGCAGTGCTGCGTGGGCATTTTAGGAACTGAATCACTGGCATTTTTGTGCCACTCCCCATAACAGATTGGTGTATTGAGCCCTTAGGAGCATTCTGCAAAAAACATGATACGTTCTGCCATGGAGAGCAGACAGTTCAATGGCAGGGAACAGAAACTGCTTTTCTGCCTCTGATTTTTTGCCTGTTAACTTTCTTTCCAGTGCTGCTGTGGAAAGAACTCTTCTTAGTAAAAGGCTTTCTGTATAAAACATAAATTCCTACAAAATTACTTACAGTTTTTGTAGGAGAAGAGAAAAGGCAGTTATTTTCTTCCCTGGAAATAATTAATCAAGCTTTCTGTAGTGAAAAGTTTTGAAAGCACATGAAGCATACATTTTTACAAAAAATATAAGTTTTCTCTGAGGAAATGGGAACTATAACATATTTATGAATGTTTATAGTGTTGCCATAATTTATTTTTTTTTTTACTTTCATAACGAGGCCTTATTTTAGGACAGGAAACTACTTCTGTTTCTGTTTTGTGCATTACTTGTGCATAACGGCTGATCTCCTTCTGCTAAATTGACCTACTGCTTTCATTTTTCAACCCAGTTCACTGAAGGTTTCTTGCAGACAGATTGTTAATTTTGAAACTCCAATTTCCCCAGCAACCATGTCCCTCTCACCCATATGTGTGTGCTGCTCACTACCTAGGGAATTAGGAAACCAGCATGTAATAGAACAAGTCCTTCACGAGGACCCTGAGCAATTCTTGTGCACCTCCCATTCCTAAATCACAGAGAATGATACGGGGCTGATATGAGGTTACTAGGCAGATGCGGACACCTGTGCCAGGTGTCTACATGCATGCCCAGGATCTCTTTCACAAAAAAATCTGTGGGACTCCTGATGAACTGTTATTTTTCAACCCATTAAAAACAATGTAGTCAGGCAACTATACAATATTAGCATTATTTATTCATGTCTAAAGTCCCCAGGTAAAAGTCAGGCTTCATTTCACCAATTGTTTTGTACATGCAGTGGTAAAATAACATCTGTACTGAGGAGTCTACAAACAAGGCATACCAAAAATAGCAAGAGAAGAAGAAGCACATGCAGGAGTAAATTTTCTTTACCTAAAGAGCAAAGCCAAGAGGACCATGAGGCAGGTCAGTACTGTGGTTAGTAGGTCATCTTCTAAAATATAAGTCATTGCCACTATAAAGTTTCCTTAATATGCCAGAATTCACTTAATGGATATACTTAGAAATGAGATTTATTTGCAATTATGTGCTTACTCACAGCTTTATACTAACAAAAAGACCATGACCATACAAGGCCTACATGTCAGAATTTATATTATTTAGTTCTCAACATAAACGTACATCTTCACATATTTAAACTCTAGACTACAATAAGTTTTTATCAGAGAGAATACCACTTTTTTCTATACAGATCTATTCCCAAATAATCTGAATGGGTATTTTGCATAGTTAACACTGCATGAATTTGATGAGCATAGATTAATTCATCTTCATATTACTTTACCCTAAAGACATCAAAACTCATTCTTTATTCTGCTGGGGAATACAACCAAGATTCTGTACATGGCAAGCCGGTTCATCTCTATTGGACAAACTGATTCAGCTGAAAAGCAAAGGATAGTGATTCATGTGTTTCAGCTAGCACAATTCAAGTGGAGTAAATATAATATACAACTTTGAGCTGACAACACTGGTCTCAGTCCAGCAGAAGATATGTGCATTCTTCCAGACCGTTTAAATTCCAAGAGGCTGGATTTTCTCCATGTCTATGTCCTGAGGGAAATATCTCTTACAGTCCAGTTCCATGATCTGTTTAAGATGACAGGATACAGTGCTATGACTGAAAAGGGCCATCCCATCCTTTTCTTACCACCAGCCTCCTCAGTTTCATGACACCATGTATCCCCTTGGGCTGTAGTAAACATTTGTCCAGCTGCCCTCAAAACTAGCCAGAAACTGGTGTCAGTTCAAGAAAACCCCAACATAATGAAAATTAGTTGGGTCCCATAGATTGGGAAGAAAAACTACATGAGATGTGGAATGGGTGGAACTATCCCTTTTGGTGCATGGTCTTTCAAACCAGACCCAAAATAGCTCATCCACAGCTTAAAAATATTTACAGTCTTGGCTTGTTTGGAGAATTTGTTGAAAATGTGGTTTGTTGGGAGGGGGGGTGTTAAGATATTTTTAAGACATCTTTTACATTGTCTATAGATCTATTATCTTGGTTATTTGTTCCTCACAGTACTCTTTTTATTCCATCTCATGAATCCCTTCATAAGTCTGCTCAGAAATTAGTCTGAGGCACATACCTTATGATAAGATGCTTCTCTACGAGCCATGTGGGAAATGTGGTCCCCAACTGTAGGGTTTCTCAGACTTCATGGCTGTACTTTTTCAGAATGTCTTTCACGAAAAGCCTTAAGTTACATATTGGTCAGAGCCTTCTCCATGAAAGAATACAGCTCTTCTGTATCTCCAGGACTTTGTATTCGTTCTATGTGCCCCAAGCTGTGGTTGATCTGGGCATCCTACTCAAGGGATATTTCACTTCTGGTAATATAGAAGTTTCTCAGTTTATCAAGAGAGGATCTGGAACTTACTTGACTTTCAGCTATCAGGCTCATTTGGTATAGAAATGGTTTCCCTGTGTGATAAAAGTTCCTGTAGAGTACACTGAAAGTAGCTCTAGCCTGCAGCTCTACGAGGTGTGTCCTGTCCTGGCATTGCCATTTCTCCTGGCTGCCTGCTCTGAGCTCTTCATCCTGTGAGAGCTCCCAGTTTTGACTTTCCAGGCTGCACGATCTCCATTTCAGCCTCTCCCACCTCCTGGCTATTGGCTGTGATTTTTTCAAAACGAAGATCCAGGAAACTACAGGCCTGTCAGCCTGACCTCAGTGCCTGGCAAGGTTACAGAGCAGATCGTCATGGGTGCGATCACACAGCACCTACAGGACAGACAGGGGATCAGACACAACCAGTGCAAATTTAAGAGGGGCAGGTCCTGTCAGACCAATCTGATCTCTTATTATGACTGCATGACCTGCCTGGTGGATGAGGGGAAGACTGTGGGTGTAGTCTTCCCGGAATTCAGCAAAGCCTTTGACAACGTCTCCCATAGCACACTCCCGGAAAAGTTGGCAGCCCACGGCTTGGACAGGGGCACTCTTCGTAGAGTTAAGAACTGGCTGGATGGCCAGGCCCAGAGCGTGGTGGTGAACGGGGCTGCATCCAGGTGACATCCAGTCACTAGCGGTGTCCCCCACAGGGGGGTCCCATTTAATATCTTTATTGATGATCTGGATGAGGGGATTGAGTCTACCTTAGCAAATTTGCAGATGATACCAAACTGGGGGCAGTGTCAATCTGCTGGAGGGTAGGAGGGCTCTGCAGAGGGACCTGGACAGGCTGGATAGAAGAGCCAAATCCAGCAGTATGAGGTTCAACAAGGCCAAGTGCTGGGTCCTGCAGGCCACAGTGCTACAGACTGGGGACTGAGTGGCTGGAGAGTGGCCAGGCAGAGATGGACCTGGGGTTCTGATTGACAGCAGGCTGAATGTGAGCCAGCATGTGCCCAGGTGGCCAAGGCGGCCAATGGCATCCTGGTCTGTATCAGGAATAGCGTGGCCAGCAGGACCAGGGAAGAGATTTTTCCCCTGTACTCAGCTGGTAAGGCCTCACCTCGAGTGCTGTGTCCAGTTCTGGGTCCTTCAGTTTAGGAAGGATGTTGAGCTGCTGGAGCATGTCCAGAGAAGGGCAATGAGGCTGATGAAGGGACTGGAACACAAGTCCTATGAGGAGCGGCTGAGGGAGCTGGGGCTGTTTAGTCTGGAGAAGAGGAGGCTTAGAGGTGACCTCATCACTCTCTATAACTACCTGAAGGGAGGTTATAGCCAGGTGGGGGTTGGTCTCTTCTCCCAGGCAGTCAGCAATAGGACAAGGGGGCACGGGCTTAAGCTCTGCCAGGGGAAATTTAAGTTGGATTAGAAAAACATTCTTTACAGAGTGGGTAATCAGGCACTGGAATGGCCTGCCCAGAGAGGTGGTGGATTCACTGTCCCAGGAGGTTTTTAAACTGAGATTGGATGTGGCACTGAGTGCCATGATCTAGTAAACGGACTGGAGTTGGACCAAAGGTTGGACTTGATGATCTTGGAGGTCTTTTCCAACCCAATCAATTCTATGATTCTATGATTCCAGACCTTTCTTTCACAACAGGAGACTGCAGAGGAAGTCATATCTCTTTAAGACTTGAAATATTGTAGGAAGCAAGTGAAGCCCCATGCTATCTATGATGGCTGGACTAAAGCTTAGAATAGCAACTGATAATTAATTGCAAAAATGTGTTGCACTTTCTTCATGAGTTGACATTGGCTGTCTTTCAGGTGCCACCAAGCTGCTGTCTCAGTCCCCTTCCTCAGCAGAATAGGGAGAGAAAATAAGATTAAAAACTCAAGGGGTGAGATAAAGGCAGTTTAATAAAGAAAAGCAAAGACCATGGGAAAGAGAAGAAAAAGCAAAGAGATTTATTCTATACTTCCTATCAGCAGGTGATGTCCAGCTCACTCCTGGGTAGTAGTGCCTTGGTACCCACAGTGATTGCTTCAGATAAAAAATGCCTTAATAAAAAACACACCTCCCTCCACTCCTCCTTTCTTTTGGATTTTATTGATAAGCATGATGCCATATGGTATGGAATAACCCTTGGGTCATTGTGGATCAGCTGTCCCAGCTACGTCCCTTCCCAGCCTCTTGCCCATCTCCAGACTACTGGCCTTTGGAATAGGGTTGGGGTAGGGTTGGGCAGCAAGACACTGGGGTGTTATCAACACTCTTCTAGTTAAAATCACAAGGCACAGCACTGGCAAGGGCTGATACAGGAATAGACAGGTAGCTCCATCCCAGAGCAGATTTGTTGCTGCACACATTTGAAATCCGATTCTAATTTTATCAAATGTGATGCTGTTCAATCTGGTGAAATTTCTTAATTATACAGACTGATTGCAGATACATATTTTAACTACGGGCAAGGAAAGTTGCTGGGCTTTGTTTCCAGAGTTGGTAGGTAGTTGTTCTCCAATTGGCTTGGCATGACAGTACTTCCACAACCTTCACATAAAATCTTCATAGTGAGGTAATTCTGTATTCTACTTTTCCTTAACTTCCACCAATGATCAAATGATTGTTTGAAGGGATCACAAAAACTGAGTATAAGTGGAAACAAATATAGACAAAGCATTAATTCTGAAGTTTGAATGCTTATATGGAGTATTTTTTTGCATTTATTTTCTCGCCTGTGATGGTCAGTATCACAAGAAGTGATGATATAATTATTGAGAAGACATTTCTGTGTAAAGCACCACAAGCTCAAGACTGTTTCAGTAGTAAGACCAAAGGACCAAAGTTAAAAATGCTTCATTTAGTTGTGATGATAATTCTGTTAATTGAGCAATTTCAAAGGTATGTAACTTTAACTATTGTAATTGCTTACTTTGTAATTAGGAACTTTTTGAAGAGCTTGGGCTCTGTTATGATCTGGTTATTAAAATTATTAGAAATGCCTCTACCTGAATGAAGATGCAAATAAGACTAGACGTCAAAGTCAATAATATGAGGTTTATTTACTGGTAAATATAAGACAGAGAGATAGAAAGAAATAGGAAAAGGAGGGGGAGCGGGAGAAGGAAGAGAGTGACAAAGACAGATTAAAATAGAAAATGTATCACCACTCTGTAGAACCTGGCAGTGTCCCGCCAGTCTGGTTCTTCTGGTCTTCTTGGTGGTGAGGGTCTCCCCAAAAAACATAGAGTCCAACGGATTAATACATATTCAGGAGATGCCCAGCACCTCCCCTTGGTGGGGGGAAGCTTTGCAGCCTCTTGTAACAGACTCCAGATTTGTTGCCTCACTTGGATCATGTGCGGTCTTCTGGTGGTGGAAGGCTACAGGAAGAGTCAGAGGGGCGCTTTGGGTGTGTTTGATGGTTTATTATCCCTTCTCAGCTGCCTCTCACCTGAATGTCCTGTGTGTACATGGTTTCCCTGGGGGCAGGGGGTTACTCCTTTGGTTTGGTGAGGAGAGATTTCACCATCACATACCCAAAACTCTTCTCCCTGCCGTCCACTATGCTCAGCTAGGATTTTTAACGCAGAGACATTCTTCTGTGAGCCTTGTTTACCTCTGCTCAGACCTGAGATGATTAGACAATAGTCCTATCTCAAGTCCCCAGTCACAGTCCAAATTCCAGTTAGGAGGCATTAGGAGGAGGGGGGATGCTTCGGTGGTCGCAGCAGGCAGTTGGTTCCTTGTAGTTTGACAAAAGTCTTTCTATGATTTTCACAATGTTTAAGACATTAATAATATTCAGTCCATCACAGGCTTTCTTTGCAGATCCTTTCAACTGACCACTGTGTCATCACCATAACAAGATGAGTGGGAAGCTGGTCTCCTGAGAGCAAAGTCATGCCATATTGGCTAATCCAGTCTACTGCTACTATAAACTAGTCAATTCTGCACAACAGAAAGTCCTGAATTTTCTCAGCTACTGTCTTCTATAGTAAACCAGCTGCAAGCAGGTCAGTTTTTTGAGAAAATACATCTTTTCTAATACTCTTAGTGTCAAAGCATTGATAGTTTTTAAATGGTCTTCCAGGCTGCAATTACAAAAAACATCTTGCCACTGTCACTGCCATTAAGGATAATAAAAAAAAAAAGTAATAAATTTTAAAAAGAACAGCAAGAGTGCCTTCTTGATAAACAGATTACCTATGTAGCTTGGACTTTTGATTATCTCTGTTAGGTAAATGCTGTCATATTCCTATATTCCTCAATCAAGACAAAATTCCTGTTATCTTCAATGAGGAATTCAAGATTGGGGTGCTAAGAGCAGATGATAGGTGAATAGTGCCTTCATTGTGTCATCTGAATATCTTGTATTTTCCAATTGATTCCCCAATGACTGTTTATCATTTACAATATTTGTTTTTTTTCCAGAATGCTTTTGCATTTCCAGAGGAGAAAATAAACTTTGGAGGGGAAACATACTATTGACTTCTTCTGGTTTAAGAAAAAAAAAAACCCTAGTAGAGAAATGGTCTGAGTGTTATAGTTTTAGATTTTGTCAGGATTTTTCTTTCCTCTCCTGCCACCACTAACTTTGGGGGCTGACACTGCCTCCACCTAGCTAACTATCCGAAATTCCACCTTGATGGCTCTAAGGACAGTTCTTTTGTTTTTTGTTTGGGGAGTGTTTTTTTTTTTCTTCACTTCACTTCTTCGGCTTGGCTCGACTCCGTTCGGGCTCGGCTCGGCTCGGCTCGGCTCGGCTCTGTTCGGCTCGGCTTGGCACACCTCACCTCAGCTTCGGTGGCGGTGAAGTGTGGACCGGCTGGAGGGGAACTCCTGCGGGTTCTGGCTTCTTTCCCCTGTCTCCCGTTCCTGGCCCGGTTTGTCCTTGTGCTTCAGACTCACCATCGTCTGGCAGTGGCAGCGGGTTGTGTTTTCCCTCCTCGGGGCACCGACAGCACCGGCNATTAAAAGTTTGTTCTAAATTTAAAAGAGGCGTGATCTTTTCTTGAGAAAGGCATTCCAAATTATTTCGGTTTACTCTAACTAAGACACTGAGTTATGCAACACCAGCTAGAAAGAAGTTATTTTATCACTACTTGCAATAAATGGCCACTCAAAAGGGCATAGTCTGGAATGTTTTCTTGAAATTCTAGTTTGAGCTGGTAGGATAATGTTTGGCAAAGCTCAGCTGTCTTCATAACAAAATGTCTGTGCACAAACACTGTTCATTACAAATTAGAAATAGTAGTGGGAAAAGCTACAAATATAAAGAAAGAAGACAAAGAAAATTTTACTTGTGTTTGAACAAAGTATTACAGAAGAAAAATTATTTTTTAAACTTTTATAAAAATTAATTTTAAACAGATGCTCTTTTCACGATTAATATGCCAAAATAAAATTATGTGAGTTAATCTAGTAGAAGAAGAAAATGCAACACACTTGCATACACGAATAATAAAATAAAATAAAATACTATACTACAATCTAAAAAAAATTTTTAAATCCTTATTATATTTTGATCTCGTATAAAAATAAATAAGCCAAAAATGTATGAACTACAGTTTTCTGTGGAAACACACTTCCTTTTGGTTCCCAAAATAATAGCTAAATTCATCTTTACTAAGTACTTTTTTGTGTTAAAAAATTAATCACATGACAAACAGTTCAGGGATTCACTGCTTGCTTATATGGTTATATATTTAATGAAAACATATATTTGAGGTCCTTGTACTGTTTCCTTGCTGAAGATATTTTTCAAAACATATTACAACTTAGAGCAACTTTAAAATTCAAAAATATCTAATTTTGGTATATTATGTGATTTTGTGAAATTTGGCTCAGTATTTGTTGCTCGCAAGGATTTTGAAAAATTATAGGGGTGAGAAACTTTCTTATAAATGCATCACAGAGCTTATCACAAATTGTCAGTTATTTTAGTAATTCCCCCCTAGCTCTTAATCTTCCCCTTTAAAAGCATACAATGATCAATTAAGAAGCAATGTAGTAAAAACTCCTCTCTTTTGCCTCATGTCTCCTATATCCTCTCCTGGAGACAAAAACCTTGATTCCTTCAGCTCTGCTGGTCAGATCCAAACCAGAGGACACACTGCACAGTTCTGCTGCAAATACAGCGAATCTCTGCAGCAGTATCCATCACCTTTCCCTGCTGCCTACAAGGCCTTAGACAGAGCTTCCTACTAATTTTGAAGGGCAACAGACCAAGATTTCAGTTTCCTTTCATCATATATGTCTCAAACTGTGCTCTTCCCATGCCCCTGTGGAAATATCACTTGACTCACTGACTACTGTCCATCTGAGTCCTCTTTCCCCATCAATACAACCTCCTGGTTGTTCTGAAGGATGAACCTACTTTGTGTTGCCAAATTCACAAACAGCTTCAGAATGAGACCCTTCATTTGTCAGAGTTTCTGTGCTGTGGATTCATTCTCCTGCTGCAGGTCTGGCAGCACCGCTGATGTCTCCAGCCCAGCTGCCATGTACTTACAACGAAATCCATTAATTTAATAAGAGAAAACTTGCTGACAATGCTCCACTTTTTCCAGCCTTACTTGGGCTTGGCCTCACTCACACAAGCACCAAAGACAGGGGCAAAACCAAGGCAGGGAGATGGCAATCCAACTCTCTACAGCAGACAAGCCACCTTATAGAGAAGGTCTACTGCAATGCCATGGCAATTAGTGGAAAAATGAGAATACTCACTAACAAGGATTTCCTAGACATTTAACGTGAGAGAAAGCTTCCAACCCTTTTTCCAGGCCAGATGGGATCAAAGTCACTGAATGATAAAGAAGTTCATTATCTTATGCAGGAGATGACAGATCTGAACAAGAAACAACAGAGAAATACATTTCTGTGACATATGCAGGCATCAGATACAAGATTTTGAATATGACCAGGAAATATGCCTTACTTTCAGGAGTTTTACCAGTCCTGAGATTTTATGAAATTGGAAATATTATCTTGTGTAAAGTACCTTAACTGATTGATTAAATCAGTAATATGGTCTCTAAGCAAACAGGCCAGTCAGATCTCCTGTGGCGTGCATGAGTCATAAGGAGTCCCTGAAGCACTGAAAAATTCCCACCACAGGAGCATAGTGACAAGTTTCCTCACATGCCTCCTGTCTCGTGAGCATTCCTCATGGCAGAGAGGGAGCCTGCTGGAATTCCCTGCCTTCCCTGCTTTCAGCAGTGCCATGGAGCAGTAATACTGGACAGACTCATGCATGAGCTTTGGCTCTGTGACATCTCAGATGTTTCCCACCCCTAACAATAGTCCAGATCTGGAAATCACATAATGACACCTTTCCCCACATATGCATTGGTGAGATGCCTCTTTGACTTTATTACATAACCCACAGCACTTGCACTAAGATATATAACTTACATCTGGGTTTTACTCTTATGCCTTCTCAGCGGTCAGATATGTAACTGTTATAGTAAATCACCTGCTTATCTAAAACCTCTACATTAGAAGCTCACAAGAGAGAAAGACACTGTTAGCTGTAGCCCAGCCTTGTAAAACAAGAAATAACCTATCTTCAGAGGAAATTATTTTTAGAATTTACTCCAGACATGTTTAGTCTGCTTCAAATATGTTTTCACTCTCTCTGTCTTCAAAAAATATGATGTAAATATTTATTGCAGATTCCTGATTGTAGGGCTTTTCTCTGATTGCAAGTGTGACATTTTAAATCATATCTTTACATCTTCTCATATTTAGGGAAGGGAATTAGTATCATTTCTTAACATATTTATCTCTTTCAGACTGAACCAGTTAGAGGTACACTTATAAATCACAGAAATATTCTATTAATATAACTTATTACAATAATCATGTATGATATTGCTCATATAAATCAAAAAAGAAACCAACATTGACAGTTTCCATTTCTAAGAATACTGTTTCTTTATTAATTAGTTTCATATACTCATAGACTCTTTGATGAAGATCCATGCATATTTTTGCAATGATTTGTAATGTATAGATCATGTTAATAATAAATAATAGCAAAAAATGTCTTTCGGGATCAGCTTACTGATGTGGAGTAATACAGGGACTGGTCACATTGTAGACATCTCACTCTTCAAGCCCTGTTGCTGCTAGAGAAGCTTTACATTTTCTTTGCAAACATGACATTGAAACGGCATACACCTACCCTCTGCAATGTGTAAACACTCATGTCCATAGAGACTGGCCTATAGGCATGTAGTGTTATAAAAATGGGATCTAAAGTTCTTTGCATTATTGTAAGAAATCATAACAAAACTGATCCGAAATGTTCCTATCAATAATTTTCTCTCCTTAGAAGATGCCAGTTCAATAAAATCAAAATATTCCTCAGACTTCTTGCCCAATTTCTACTCACCCACCTACAATCTTACTAGTAACTTGGAAGGTTCTCAAAAGGCAAAATTCAGCTGGCAAAGCAGAGCAACTTGAAAAGCTGCAAGCCATCAACAATCTGGGCTCTGTTTCCAAGGTTTTTGTATGAGTGCCTCAGAAATTTATCTTTTATAAAGTGAGGAGTCCAGTCTTCATGAGTTCCCAAGGGTTCTGTACCTCTGGGCACTAGATGCTTTCCTGCCAAGGCAAAGATGCTGGGAACTTCACAGCTGTTCCACACATTTAAAAAAAAAAAAAAAATTATTTTCCACTAAGAACTGAAAAACTTTCTTTATTGCTCTGACCTTGCTCTTATTGCCCTTTCCTTTCATCTTTCAAATGACAAGCAGAGTTGCAGTGATTGTCCTTTTTAGTTTATCATGAGCTCCATCGAAAAATTTTTGAGATACACTCAAGCTGGTGGACTTTGGACCTAACAAGTAACATGTTAAAATTGTTGTTTTGTGTTGACCCACCATGACACATATTGAATATGTTAGGACTACTAATAGATAAAGAAATAATATGCAGAGCATTGACAGGATACCATTGTGGGATGTGCACGAAAATCCCATGATCTAGTGGATATGAGACTAAAGTAGTATCAGCAGACTCATGCTTTCTTCACAGCTCTCCAATGAGTACTCTGGGTGATCCGCAGCAAATCACTTCACTTTCTATTGCCCTGCTTTCTCCCCACCATCTTTTGTCTGTCTTTTGTATCAGGAGAAATACTGTCCCCTGCTCAGTGCGTGCGATGCGACTGGCACAGAGGTTTCTGGGGCTCTGTCAGTAAAAGGTGTAAAATGGAATTTCCTTTGTTTCTCTTCAGAAATTTGCTGTATTAGTCACAAGTGAGAATGCTATGATACCTCCCAGCTGATTCTGCCATGGTGAAACCTTCGAATAAGAACACCTGTAGCCTCTAGAATAGCACTAGCACCCTAGTATCTGTGAACGGGGCACCGTTCAAAAAATAAATAGCTTACTTCAGATTTCTTAAAAGGGATCAGAAAGATAACTTTAGCGGTAGAAGTCTTCTGTATGAAATCTTTATGCTAGCTAAAGCCCAGTCAGCTCCAGCAGACACCCCCCCCACAAGCATTTCCCCAGGTCTGACCTCAGTGGAGCCAGGGTAATTATGTCCACATTGGCTCCCTTCGTGTGCTCTGCTGCCACTGCCAACAAGGGGAGCAGTTACTGCAAGTTGTTATGGTAGTTTCTGCAATGCAGACACTTGTCTGCTAGAAACAAGAAGTACGCTATTGACACAGAGTGAAATGCCAAATTGCCCCAAATTGCCGTACACAGCCACACCCTGTGTAAGCACAGGTTCGTATTCAGAGCCTCTTAGATACAGCAGTGCTTCATGCATGAAATACATTCTGTATTTAGTTCCTCCATGCTCTGTAATCGCTTATTATGGATCAAATATTTCTCTTTCTTCATAAGAATTAAACATTAAGAAATCACTGCTTCTGCTGCCACTACTAAAAAAAAATAGTTTTAATGTAACCTAAAAGTAGTATTTTTCACAAGCATATGTAATTGCTGGTTAGAGAGCATCTTCTGATTAGTATTCCACTCCTGCTTTAGCTTTTCACCCAAGTTTTTGGGAGTGTCATTAACCAACCATATAATTTGCTTCTTTGTTCATTCAGCTCAATCATTCAGTTTACTTTCTTGTGGAATTTAGTAATTTTAGTATAACATATTCCTGAGAAATATAATTTTTTTTTAAAAAAAGGACAACTGACAAGCCATGCGAAAATTTAGAAATGTACCATGAGAAAATAAAATAGAAGCCTTATCCCTATTGTCAACTAATCAATTCTACAGAGTAATCCACTATTCTTACTACACTCCCAAATGGGGTAGGAACAGAGAGATAAATGAAACAATGAAACAGTGAAACAATGGCAGAAATACATTCTTCCAAAGACATGAATATAGATGGAGAACAATGTAACTGAGTTGATTCATTTATAATGAATTTAGTTCTGCCTTTCTGATTCCACTGGAAATGAATACTTAAATTTTGGAAGTACCAGAGTTAAATAATGCTTCCTTATCTTTTATTTTTGCACCTGCATTAAAAGAGTAGACTATGGAGGAGAAGACTATGCACTCACACTTCTCTATTTCTATAGTGAATTTGCAATGTATTTGTGAGCATAGTCACTCCCATGTATTCAGAATCATTGAACCATAGAACTGTAGAGGCTGGAAGAGTCGTCTGGAGGTCATCGTGTCCAACTCCCCTGCTCAAGCAGGGTCACCTAGACCCAGTTGTCCAGGACTCCATCCATCCAGCTTTTGAACTTCTCCAAGGATGGAGACTCCACAGACTTGTTCAAATACACAGCCATTTTCACAGTAAAAAAGTGTTTCCTGATGTTCAGACAAAGTCTCCTCCCTGTATTTCAGTTTGGTCCCACTGCCTCTTGTTCTGTTATCAGGCCCCACTGAAAGGAGTCTGGCTCCATTTTCTTTACCCTTTCCCTTCAGGTATTTATATATGGTGATAGGAATTTCCCCTGAGCCTTCTCCAGGTTAAACAGTTCTGGGTCTCACAGCCTTTCCTCTCAGAAGAGATGCTCCAATCCCATAGTCATCTTCATGGCCCTTTGCTGGACTGTCTTTACTATGTCCCATCTGTATTTAAAATTACTATTTATTAATAAATGTGTGTCATTTATTGCAAACCTTATAATACTTTTGTCAAAATCTGATTAATTATTCAAAATTTGTCCAACCAACTTCTGAGTTTGGAGCTGTGTACTGATCACTTGAGGTAGAGCTAAGCCCCTGCTTGCAGACTGATGCAGTTGGAAAACTCCAGATCTTTGACAAATGGAGAGAAGGCACTGATGATCTCCAGCACTTTACCATATATCCACTCTCCTGTTCATGAAGCCAAGAATGATGAGACCGAGATAGGCTCAACTCACTACACCAGAAGGTGTCCCAACTTTAGTCCGTGATTCTGTGTTTTGGTAGAAGGTTTAAGACTAGAGTCATTCATTTTCATCACATCTATCCTGTTTTTATAAGGTATGATCTTTGGACTGGATTTAGAGCACAGGGGATGTAGACATTTCTTTTCTATGGTTATATGCTGTTCATAACCCTTTCATGTATTGTCAACCCAAACAATGCCACGCTATTAAGCTGTGTAGAAAAGACAGCCAACATCTACCCTGGAAGCACTTCCACATTTTGAGATGTGGGATTTCCAAAGACTGACACGCAGAGCCAGATCTCAAGAGTATATCACAGTTTAGGACACCTTTGGGACTATCCAGCTCACGGCACTAGCTCAAGTACAGTGCAAACTTAACCTTTGAGCCCAAGGTATGGTAAAAGTACAATCAATTCTGTGCATCAGAAGTATTCTAGTCCTGAGAGTCCTGACCCTTCATCCTCCCATGATGCATATTTAAAGTCAATGTTTCACATTTAATATAAATTCAGTGAGGGGCATGGAAATTCTTCAGCCATCATCCCTCAGAGCAACATCTGATATGACATGTATTTCCTTTTCACACAGCTGTTCTGATCTACACCATCTCTCAGTTCTCTTTACATCAGGACTGAATTTTCTCTTTTGTTTTCCTTTGTTAGGCTCCAAAACTTGCATGAGCAGATTCTCTAATAATGTCGTAACATTGTTAGATAGAGAAGAATACAAAATCTGGCCTGATCATACTGCAGAGGGAATAAAACAGTCAGATTTGGCTCAGTGATTTCAAGGAACTGTCTACAAACCCACTGACAGCAAATATCTTTCCACTGAAATCAGTAGACTCTGGATTAGGCATTGGGTGTTTAAGATTACTCATGGCACTTCAGTGTGGCCTTTATGTTATTTCAATAGGTTGGGAAGCTCTTAAGAACCTGTTAGTTAGTCTTTAGCTTTGTTATTTCTAGCTAAATACTGTTGTGGTGGGTCTGGCTGAGCCAGAATTTGTTTCCCCATAGGAGCCCTCGCTGTGCTCTGCATTGGTGTCGATAACACACCCATATTTTGGCTATCACTGAGCACAGCACTCACTGTTCAGTCAAGGGCAAGGTCCTGGGAGGGGACACAAATAGGCAGCTGACCTGCACTGACCAAAGGGATATTCCATACCATATGACGTCAACCCAGATATAAAAGCTGGGGCAGGAAGCAGGAAGGGGAGGCACTCATTGTCTCCGCTTAGAAGATTTCTAGGAGCCCTGCTTCTCAGACGCGGTCGGGTGGTCCTGCTGCTCATGGGAAGTAGAGATTAGTTGTTGCTTTTGCTTTGCGCGCGCGCACCCTGCTTTGCTTTGCTTTCTGTATTAATATACACTGCCTTATCGCAACCCACGATTTGTGCTGGTTTGTTTTTTTTTGTTTCCACTCTTACTCTCTCCCCTGTCCAGCTGGGAAGGGGGGTGATAGAGCAACTGGGTGGGCACCTGGCATTCAGCCACGGTGAACCCACCACAACTGTACACATTAAGAGATAGCTTGATCCCTTCTCGTGCTAGATTAATCTGAATACTGGAGTCCTCTGAGCTGGACCAGGTGTTTCATGTAAAGTGCATCCTTATCAGTGTGCACAGTCAAACTTGATTCCAATCTTCCTTTTAAATAGAATGCAAGACCACAGAGGGAAAGACTACAAAGCAGTAACAAATTTATCCACAAGATCACATATCCTTCAAGTTGCAGCCTTCCCCTAAAAAAGAAAGTTGAACCTAGGACCAGGCATTCATTTTTATAGGTGTCTGTATATAATTTCAGACTGCTGGTATGGCGTTGCCTGTCAGTATTCCTGCTGCAGACACCAAGTCAGGCCAAAGTCTAGTAGAATCAGCAGTCAATGGCATCTGTAGGTATGTGTGAAACAGGGTGGGAGAGAAACACTGTGTTTGGGGGTTTGTTTTGTTGTTCAGCTTTCTTACTTTTTTTTTACCAAACATAGATTTTTCTCTCCCAATTTTTAAAGGATTTGCCCTATTCAGACTTGGGAAAAGCTTTCGGTTGAGATTGTTTGGTTTTGGTTTTGGTTTGGTTTTGTTTGGGTTTGGTTTTTACCTTTGTTTCCTCATCTCCGGAGTCACATTTATCTGAGAATTTTAGTACCTCTGCTTTCAGCGTGTAGCATAGTTCATTCTGCGTGATTCAACTCAGTTATACAAGGAACGAGTTTAATTTCAAGTAAAGGGCACTGAACCACAGAACCATGGAATTAGAGAATATGCTGAGTTACAAGGGACCCACAGGGATTGAGTCCAACTCAGCCCTGCACAGGACCATCCCCAAGAGTCGCACCATGCGCCTGAGAGTATCATTCAAATGCTTGTTGAACTCTGTCAGGCTTGGTGCTGTGACCACTCATATGCTCAGTTCTTAGGAGGAGAGAAAAAAAATTGCTGTTTTAGTTTAATTTATTAGAAATTTTTTAAATTATCTCTAAATTCTCATCAATTTGAATAAGTATTTAATTTGTGCAATATTTGATCCGCTCTAAATGATCACATATGTTGAAAATATATATGTAATCACTTCTAAAATTGGGTATTATACTAAAACAAACCAAGTAAAATAAAAAAATCCCTTTTAGTAATATGAACATATTTGTTCATATAATAATAGAAAAAAAATCCTGCAAGAAGAGTTTCTGTTGATCAACATAGAGGAAAAAACAATTGTATCTTTTACTGCAAAACTGAAGAAAAACCACATAATTAGTTTAGTTTATGGTTGGTAATAAACATTGGTTCAACTACTCCATTCTTTTAATGGAGGAGAGCAAACCCCCCTACTCTGAAATGACAGCATGTTAGAACATCAGACCACGCTGATATAGGCTGAATAAATTAAACACAAGTGATCTTTACACTCACCAAGTATGTGACCGATAACCACAAAGAAAAGGTAGAATTTTTCAGAACATTAAGAGTCAGGGTACCATCCTTCAAAATCCATGGCTTTTCTCTCCAGAAAGCAGGAGAAAGATGAAAACTGTGGAACCTAGTAAACTATCACAAAATAAGAAAGAATTCATAAATACCAAAATGTCACAGAGGTAAAAGTCTAAACAATACCAGTGTGTGACAGAGATATGGTCCCTTGATTTGTTGGCTTTTTTGGTACCAATGTCTGGCTTGTTGTCCTTCGGCTTGTCTGACATCAGCCTGTTATGTTCTCCTCATGTCATTTGCTCACAAATAAGGATGTAATCATTAGTTTAATACTCAGTAGGTATTACTACCATTGCTATATGTCACAAGTTGCCCGGAGGAACCACCTCCATCTCTGCAGGTATTCAGAAGTTGTCTGGACATGGATCCAGACAACTGACTCTAAGTGACGCAACTGCAGCAGGGGCCTTGGACAACATGACCTCCAGAGCTCCCTACCAACTCAACCATTCTGAGGTGTAATGTTAGCACAGAAGTTTGCATGGTAAACCCAAAACTCTGTAACATCAGTAGTCAAGGAAATGAAGTTTTCCTACATGCTATGAAATGTACAGTTTCAGGTTTCAGACTTCAGATGATTTTACTGATTATTTGCTCTATCAGTGACAGAATATATCTATAATCTTATAATATTTTCTGACATCTTCTTTAAGTTAATATAACGCTCAAGAAAATGCAACAGAGATAGTTCAAGGAAATCAAACATCCTTTCCATATAAGGGATTGGAAACAGCCATGTTAGCTTCCTAAGCAAGACAGATCATTAATTTTCAGAACCAGTTTTACTCTAAAAAGCAGAGCTTCTTTTGGGAGCATGAAAGAAATCATGGTATAAATCTTACTTCTGCCAAGGACAGGATTTGGGGCTAAATATATGACATTTAGGAAAAATTGTGGGGTTTTTCTGAGGAGGGAGTTAGTTTTATTTTCATGCATCTGAAACATGTCATACTTGTCAAGTGTAGTTATGATAAGATTCTGGTCACATATAAGTTTTTTTCCCAAAGTAACTACCTGAAATCACCAATTCATATCAGAGTTGAAAAACTCTGCAGTTGCAGCACCTTGAATACTTACAGGCTAGAAGTAAAAATCACTGTGGTCTTTTACTGACATAGCGAACCATCTGCTACCTCTGTCTTGCAGGTCACAGTTTGAATTGCTTAGTCTGATTGTAAAGAGACACCAAAATTAATACAGTATTTTCTTTACCTTGTACTTCACAGTAGTGTCTGAGCAATGTATTGCAGGACAGTGTTCTCTTTCTGTTCATTAGTCAACCTCTTCCTCTGCCATTAAAATCAATACAAGCTATAATTACTTTTAGTTCTGTAGTGCATTTCTTGGTGACACTATTTGCTGTGGTGGACATTTATTGATCTCTATGCATATTTCACTCCTTCCATCTTTATCTGATTATTCTGTCTGATGATAAAAATCTCAGTACAAACTGTGTTTCTGGGAATCACAGTTAACTTTGAACGCAAAGGCTTCCCCCTCCGCATTCAGGAATTATGGCACCAAGCATGACAACAAACATCATAACAAATCGCAGAATGTAGGTGGCCTCTGCCCTCGGTCTATCCCTTGAGAATCCAAATACACAGGTCAGGAGTGATGAGAATGGTTTATTAGATGCACCAGATAACACAGAACAGTTCAGACATGATGGAAACAGAACAGAAAAAAAAATTAATAACATTTTGAAACTTCTTCTGTAGCATTTCTGTAATTCTTCTTCGAAATAATTCTGTGAAAAAGTATTGCTCAAAACAGTGACTGTTCTGATGCAGGCACTACTATGAATTTCCTCCCTCCATTTCCGATAAACTTCTGCTCTTACGTATGATAAATCTGCTTCTCAGTGAACACACTCCTCGAGAAAATAGTGACCAAAGCAGCCAAAGTTCTCTGGCGTTCTTGGAGTGCGGAAAGAAGTACTAAAGGAAATGAAGAAATGAACAGACGCATCATATCAAAACCAGTAACTGTTCCAGAGGTGAAGCACAATCAGTGGCTGTGGAATATGTTATATATATGTATATATATGTATATATGCATATACCAAGTATTAAATACACTTGGTAAAGTGATTTTCTGGTTATACCATGTCATGCGGATGCATAATCCATACATGATTTTATTCTATCATCTTAAATAAAAATCAGTGGAAAGAGAGTCAAAGAAGGACTCTGTCGTAACAATTTTCTTGTTAATCTCCTTGCATTGTTTTGTTCCATAGCACTTTTGGTGGGAATAGAGCTTATTTCCTTGTAGGAATAGGCCCTTTTTCCTCCAACTGCAGCTCTAGGTCCGCACAAACTCTTCACTACACCAATCTGTCAAGACTTCCCCAATGCCAAACTATACAGAGAGAAGAAATGTAAAAAACCCAGACAGCTTTGCTGAGAAGCATATTAAGTTTTCCACCCCAAATCTGGATGGCAGGATAAGAAATTATACATGTCTCTCACAAGAAATTATATATACCTCAATCAGATGCCTGCATAACAAGTTTCATCAGCTTACAGAAAAGTCAGACTCTTCTTCAGGAGATGTCTGCAGAGACTAAGCATGTGAAGAAAGGTTTTCTAGAGGATGTTGAACTCAGTTTTGCATATGAAAGATTCACATGCCATCCAAATGGCATTAAATTTCCTGTGTTAAGAAAATCTTTTTAGAGTTAGGTTTTTTAAGCATTTCTCAAGCCAGTTTGAACCAAGAGAAACTCCCAAGAGCATGCAGAAAACACTTCCACCAATTCGATAATACTAGCAGACTGATCAAATAGAAACGTATGTGGTCTAAGTTTTGTATTGTATTGTGCTGCATTGTATTTAACCGTATCATATTGCCTTGGATTGCATTGCATTGCCTTCAGATGTATGATATTGTATTTATTTTTGGTTATTAATAACAAATAATTCTAAAAGTTGTAGGAACTTTTCCTGAATGCTCCATGGGCTTCTGCAAAATAAGAACAGATCTCTCAATAATGACTGCCACATTAAACCCATTGACTTTGCCTCATATCTATTAACCCTCACATCTATAATTAATAAGAAATTGAAGAATAAAAAACATGGATATCATTATTATTTTTTACTAAAGTTCTGATCCTTCAAGCACTGAAATTAATGGAAAAATTCTTCCTGATTCTAGTTGGTGGAGGATTTACACTAGCACTGCAGCAGTAGAAAGGGCTTTGATTCATTTCAGTAGTTAGTTCCACTTAGACAGAAGATCTGTAATCTCTGCAATCATCTTTTTGCAAAGACAAGGTGGCTTCATATTGTTAAGGCAAACCAAATATCACCCCGAGGTGAAAGAATCCCATAACCCAAAAAAATATCCTAGCAATCATTCTGCAAAGCAGTAATTATGTAAAGTTCAGGGAGTTAGTATTGTACAGTGTCTAATTCATTGCCAGAGTACAGAAAATTACATTTATATTCAGGTTGTATTTTAAATACAGAAGGATCTGTTTATAATCACATCATAGACAGTCTCTCATTCAAGTTTGTTCATTAGTTCCAGCTGTGCATATGGGTAGTCAGCTTGGAAAAAATAATTGTCATCTACAAATTACTTCAGAGGTGTGGTTAAGTGAAGACTGTTTATACGAAATATACAGGTCTGAAAGCAAACTATGACCTGTGGTTAAGACATAAGGCCCCCTGGCAGCTTTATCATGAACATGTACAAGCTGAATATTGTGTGCATTTTGGAGACAATGGAATGTGGTAGATTGCTGTGCTGCTCCTGGATGGAGATTCTGACAGGAGCTCTCACAGATTATCATCTATTATAAATGTCAACAAACTCTCCTCTGACTTACGGAAGGTTCAAATTCTCTCTCTCTCTCTCTCTCTCTCTTTTTTTTTNNTTTTAAATTGTTGTCTGCAACTTGCTAACTAAGGCCAACTAATCTTACTTAATTATGTATACATGAAAAGTCATCTGGCACCAAGAGCAGCCAGCAGACCCTGGCCAAGAGACCAAGAACCTCTCCCACCTCCCACAAGAAGATGGCTACGTTCAAACTGCCTGCTGCCAGCAGTCTGACTGGCCCATGCACATTTCTGCCCTGTGCCCAGGAATTGCTTAGAAAATGCTATTTAGCTCAAGCCAAAAACCATGCTGGGGACTGTACTAGCAATTTAATGATGTAGAAAATTTGCGTTCTAGAGCCTGGGAAAATTCCCCGAGACTGTTTAATTTACTAGTGTGGCTGTAGCCTCAAAGCTAGGGGCTTCCTTTTAGCCTTTTGCGCCAGTGGAAGAGCCAGGTAAAATCCTTGATATTGTGGAAAACATCAAACTGTATGGCAAACTAAATTTAAATATCTGCTGCAGCATCTAACGTTAAGAAATTAAGGAATGAAATTTCTTTTTTATCTTTACTGAACTGTCAAAACATAGTTGCTTATGAAGCTAGTTTAAAGTGATTGGCATTTTTCTCGGAGCTTCTGAATCGCTTTTCAGAAGCCCCTACAATCCTCCACTATGTCTGCAGGGAGAAAGAGGTTGGCATCCCTGCTCAGCATGTTGCCTAAACTATGTGTTGCTGTCTGAAATAGCAACACCACAGCAGCGAGGCACTTTGCCCCGGGACTGCACATGTTGATCAGACTCAGCAATATTACACAAACTGTGATTTGGGAGACTTATAGCCCAGCATATCACTCCCCAGCACGTAGCAAAATGTGCTAGCCTGCCAGTACTGGGAATTCTGCCCTTCCAACAGGTACAGCAGGGATCCTGCCCAGGACTGCCTTGGGACCGGACTGTTCAGTCTTCTGAGAGTTTCTCACAGTACACATCCTTCCTGCAATGTGTTACTAGAAGGAAGAGTTTCAATTACTCGCAATGGTGTAAACACAATGAGTCACACACAGAGCCAAAATAAATGTCACCCTTAGTCTTTGCTCAGAGTTACATTCCCTACAAACCACTTCATGCTTTCAAATGACAAATCCATGTTAAATGCATTGCACCTGATAATGCAAGCTTTCAAACAGTTTTCTAACTCATTTTGACTGAAAATGACTACAGAAAATAAACTTTGAAATAATTATATTTTTTTGCAGCCCAGAGTACTGTCTAATTATATTCCAAGAAAGTAGTAAACTCCTCTATCACTGATGAATGGTTGACAACATTGTTTATTTTAATGGATATATTACTTTGAACTAAGTCTTTGCCATCTGTTCTGCTCCATAATTAGGAATGTAAAAAGAACATATTTCACAATTACATCACAAAAATGTGTAATATAAGTGGCTTTAATGCATATGTATGCTCTCTGTACAATGTAGTATGCATCTGTGATGTTTTTATCATGTTTTAGAAACAAATCAGGATGTAACAGAAACTACTTAATCATAATATATTATTTTTTTTGAATGTCAACTTTGTTCACAAAATTCAGGACATTATAGCAGGAAGATTCTGCTGTATAGGCTCTTTAGGCAAGGTAAAAGTCTATGTGTAAAAAAATGGGAATACATCCAATATAATTTTAATTTCAGTGCCTTTAAAATAGACTTACTAAGATATAACTACATTTTTGTTACCATATGTTTCTGGCAGTTTAATGGACAGCTGTGAAATTTTACTCTAATCTCTTGGGATGTATCTGAAGCGGGAAACTGAGCTAATGACTTATGTAGTATTAGTATACCTTAATGCAAATAACAAGTACTGGGGAAAACAACATGTATGACTCACTAGGACCCATATTTCTTACAGTATTTTCATACTACTCTGCCCAGAAGAGAAAAAGGAAAGGAAGGAAAAGAAGGAAAGGAAGGGAAGGGAAGAAAGGGAAGGAAAGCAAGGAGGGAGGGAGGAAGGCAAACAGGAAGGTAGGCAGGAAGGCAGGCATGCAGGAAGGAAGGGAGGCATGCAGGAAGGTCTCTCTTTATCTGGTAGGTAATTTTTTAATCTTTTTTAGTGCCTCTGCAATGCATACTTACCTCTCCAGGTGTTGTATTCTGACATTTTATAACTGCCTTAGTACTACACCTTTATGTTTTCCTGATCCCTGATACAAAAGTAAGAATCTATTGCAACCTGTCCCACTGCAAAGATTAAAGAGTGCTCTTCAGAAACAACCAGAATGAAGGGATGAAGTCAGGCAGCATCGTGCAGAGGATAACACTCTCGAGGTCAAGAGATTTGGGTTCCTTGTTTAGCCTCTGTCATTAAATTCAAACTGTTCATCTCAAGGAATTCACCTGCCGCTCACCTTTGGTCTCTATACCTTATTTTCAGATATGGGAGTGATTTCATCCATTTTGACAAAAGTCACAGCTGAAAAGTGGAAGGGACCTTTCTTCACACCATGTATTGGCTCATTCTGCTATTAGAAATGAAGACCCATATGGTGGCCCCACAGGATTCCAGGACAACTACGTTTTTAAGGTCACTTGGTGTGTGGTTTTCTATATCCCATAGTCTTCTAGGATCAAGTTCCTCTTTTTCTCCACTGTTAAAATCAAAATGTTAAGTTCCTACATTTAGCAGCATTAAGACCTGGGATGATTTTCTCTTTGGGAACTTCTACAAGTACTTGTGAACAACTTTAAAATTCTAGCTATGAGTTCCCCAAGAGTTCAAAACTGCTATTTGCATCTTTAAGGTCTTGGTGACAAAGAAACAGTCTCTTTGGTAGAGGAAGCAACTCATCTTGATGACAACATCTATCAGGGATGGATTTGGGCAGGGGGTACTGCCAGCTTTTAACTGACACTCAGATGTCCCTCTGAAATCACCAACCGTTAACTTATATTTTTCTAGAATTTTTGAGGTTTCAGGCCTGAACAATTAGAGTTGGCCACAGGAAGAGTAATCTTACTCTTCACAGACTTAGATAAGAGCAACTTTCCTTCCAGTTACTTTTCTTGACACCATCAAAAATGTAGATCAGTGGTTCTATTATTTGCATCACTTTTATTAATGGTGTTCTAGCTACAAGAATTGTACACCAGGTAGGCCCTACTGACTGCTGTAGGTGCGTTATACTGACATAGCGATAGTATTAACTGAGTCTTGCAATGGTTAATGTGTGCTATTCACAAATGGGTTTATACATACTACAGTTTGCTTCTTTAACACTGAGACTGAAAAAATTACCTGCTTTTAAAAATTTTATTGGATTTTTAAAAATTTTAAAATACTCATTTTTCAAGACTGTTTCTGCTTCTTGCCATAACATTTCCTACTGAGCACTGTAAAAGGACATAATTTTTAAGCAGAAAAAATATGCAGTAATTTATCAATTCATGGAAATGTTGTTGCTAAGAGATTATTGTAAATCACATGCATCTCATGCACATCTCAGCAGGGGACCCTGACAAGGTTCCAGGGCTGTTGCTGAAATACTGCACTCTAATTAAGAAAATGCTCAAGCTTTGAATATATCAGAGGTGATTTTGCTTGCTTTAAGCCATCTTCTTGCATTACAAGAAAAATGTTGATTAAACGGGAAACATTTAACTTCAGGGTTAAGAAGAAAATCCTATTTCACTTGGTCAGAATTCTGGTCAGAATTCTCGGCTCTGGATCACTCTTTCTCTTGTCAGTCAATGTTTAATCTTGGAGACTAATTACAGAATACAGTAGTGAAAACTCATATGTGAAATGGCTAGACTTCTCAGCCCTTTAAAACCTCCTTCCCATTTCTCTTTAAAAAGTTTGTTTAATAATACTTTTAATTTTTCTAACACCAGAAGTCATATTCAAACTCTGCCAGAAAACACAGGCATAGAGCATAATTTATCAAGCTCCAATCTTTGGTATGTGTTTCAAAGAGGACACTTAAACTATTACACAGCTTCTTTTTGATTCATTCAGTCCACACATTTCAAATTGCATGCTCCCTGCCCCCATCCCATATACATGTTGCAGAATCCCACATTAATGTTTTCCCATATCCTGTTTTGAGTCCACCTCCCCACCTGTTCTGCTGTGCCTGAAATTGGATTGTCTAGGTGGAGGACAGATGAACAGGAGATGCAGTCATATAGCAGAAATCATGATAAGAAAAGTGACAAGCCTGCTGTTGTATCTTCTGTAGTTCCAACTGAACTACATCAAATGGATCAAGAGCTAAAAGCGACTACTTCCATACTTCTTTCATGAATTCCATGGGCAAATTCTGGTAAATCCAGGTAGCTCAGACCCCAGTGAAGTCTGTGGCAACCAGACATGCACAGGAATTGAATTTCTGTCTCTACATGACTTTCTTCATGCCTAATGAAAGAATAGTGCCACTCAACATCCAGACTGGGGGTTTCTGGTAAAAGAAGCAGTTGGTTTGTGAAATCTTGCAATACAACATTCTCCCTCACCCAGTGAGTTGTACATCCCACAGGTGCTACCGTGGAACGACACAGTAGGGTTTAGAAGAGATCACTTATGTTTTATACATAATGCTGAAGGTGACAAAACTTTGACAAAATTATAGGTACCAACAGAAAATCTGGGACAGATTTAACAAACTATTCCATATTCCTACTTTCCAGTCTGATGAATCATAATTTCATACAGACTTGAATATCAAATTCCTAATAAAAACATTGTTTATCTGACTTCCTATACTTGTTATCAATTTTGGTTATGATTCTCAGTCATTCATGAGAAGGCAACCAGGTCAGCCATTGATGGATGTGCAATTGATTTGCTGTTTCTGTGTATCTTGACCAAGCTGAAACCTCTGCAATTTTTAGAGAAGCATCATTCAGGCCAATCTGCTTGATTGCATCCATGCTACTGTACATCAATAGACTTTTTTCCTGTTATCTTCTCTCCTCTGAGTTCCTAGCCAATGTGTCACAAATTGATACATGAGCATACAGGAGATTGCAATAAGTTGATTTTCAGAAGGCTAGTGTTCGGTGGTTCCACAAATGTTTCAGCATGGTATAAGCTGGCCTTTGCCAAATTACGGTACTCAGATTCATTGGTAACCTGCCAATTGAAAACTTAAGTTTAAAAACTGAAAGTAGTGAGTGTGACTTTGATTGTATAGCATATAGCTGCAAATCAACAGTACAGAGGACATGAAGAAATTAATACATCACTTCTCTTGTTTTATTCTGCTCACCCTTATCCTGCTTAACATTATGTGGCCAACACAGAAAAGTCACAAACCAGATAAATGTTATGTCTTTTAAGACAGTGTATCATTTCAAGATCATATCACAGGAATAAGACTAAAACTCACACATCTAGTATAAAATTTTAGCTTTTTCCTGTGATAACTAAAATTTAAGTGCAGTTAAAGAGCAGTTAAATCTTAGCAGACAATTATCATGCCATACCCAGTTCTGCTGTGCCTGGTCACTGTAGTTTGCTAGGGTTTTCAAGTGCGAGATTTAATCCTGGGAAAAAATTAAGAAGGAGGCACTGAACTGTGCTCCTGTCAAGTTTGCAGACAACACCAAGTTGGGATGAACAGTTTATATGCTTGAGGGCAATGCTATCATCCAGAGGGACCTGGACCTGATGAAGGAATGAACAGAGGCAAAATTTATGAAACGGAAGAAATACAAATCACAGCACGTTGGAAGAAAGAGCCCTTTACAACCATACAGACTGGGGACTGACTGGCTGGGAAGTAGCTTTGTGGAAAGGGATATCAGTAGGCAGCAAGCTGAGTGTAAGCAGTCAGTGTGACCTGAGGGGGAGGGTAGGAAAAAAGGCGGAAAAAAAGGAAAAGCATGCCAGTCTGGGCTGTCTTTCAGGAATGTAGCCAGTAAACTGAGGAAAGTGATTACCCCCCTCTATTCAGCACTCATCAGACCACAGGAAGAGTGCTGTGCCCTGTTTTGTGTTCCCCATTTTAAGACAGACAATGATAACCTGCAGTGAGTTCAGTGGGGGCACATGAAGATGTTTGGGAGCTGAAGGATTTGGAGTATCTGTGAGAAGAGGCTGAGGAGGCTGGGCTTGTCCATTCTGAAGAAGAGATGGCTTTGGGAGAAGCCAATGGAAGCCTGTCAGTACCTACAAGGCTACTTAGAAGATGGAACAAAACTTCTCGTAATGGCACATGGTGAGAGGACCGGAAGCAATGAGCACCAAATGAAACAATACAGGTGTCAACTCTATGTAAGAAACTCTTTCCCCGTGAAGACAGTCAGATTGCCGAGAGCTGCTATGGAGGCTGTCTGTTCTTGGAGATTTTCAGGACCCAACTGGATAAAGGCCTGAACTACCTGGTCTAACCTCAAGTCCACCCTGCTCTGAGCAGAAGGTTGGACTATAGAGGTTCTGAGGCCCCTTTCAACACAAACTATCCCATAATTAAATTCTAAGATAAACCTGTAACAAATTTAAGACATGGGTTTTCTCAGATGCTTATATGCATAACTTTGAAACTGTCCTTGAGAGTACTGTAACCACTGAATGTTAAGGCTTCACATATTGATAAATTTAACATAGATAACAGGCTAATAAAATAATTAAAGAGTAGACATAAAATATATTTTATTCAAGGTCTTTACCAGAAAAAATCCTATTAAACTTCGGTTTAATTATTTTAGGCATTGCTCTACAAACTGACTATCCTTTAGCCTTCTGAGAGATTACTGTCTTTGGGAAAGACTTAGAAGAAGTAAATAAAAATCACCAAATCAATCCAGAAAAAAAAAAAAAAACCAACAACAAAGCAAAACCAAAACCAACCAACCAAACAAAAAACAACCCAAAAAAACTTAAGTCTCTAATAACCATAGGTTTGACCAAAACTGTGGGATAGCGTCTTGCAGCAGGCAAACACTCTTTTCTATTGATTGTTTTTTGAACAGAACAGTCTTTGGCAGAGAGGCAAGACAGATATCTGGGAAAAACAATTTAAGCCATTACAACAGGATTCAACAGAGGTACATCTGCTTGGTCCCAGAATGGTATAAACATCAAGAGAACAACGTGTGCATATTTGAGATACTGCTTAAAGCAGGACAACCATGGTAGCCATGGTTATCACATTTAAAGAGAAACCTTCAGTATGCTCAGGAGTAGTTAAGCAACACTTCACTAGCTACTACTTATCACATATGGCTAACAATAGCATGTAGCATGGGAAAAAGAAAACAAAACTAGACTGACTTCGCTATGCAGTCTAGTTAGCTAAGATGTTGCTAGCCCAGTCTCTGGCCAAAGGACTCTAGTAATCCTTTTAAGTGTAGTCATTGTATGGCATCTGCATTTCAAGTACATACATAACATTTTGTGCTACAGACACATGCATAACTGCAAACAATACCAAATATACAGGACTTTTGTCAAGACCTCTGTTCACTATTTTGACTTATCTGAAGGAGTGTTTTAGATTGAGCCACTTATTAACAACAGGGTGATTTAAGGCCAGGCTATAGTCTGAAAGTGCCCTTGCACCTGCAGATTGAAGTCTGACTCTTAATCTTAATTGATAATATTTTGATAGGTAAAGAGCTCATAGCAGTGTGTGTGCATGTATGCATACATGTGATTTTTAGAACAAGTACCCAAATCTTCCTGCATAGTTAGAAGTTAAAGTGTTTTGCACTAGTCCAAATTCTGTCATTATTTTAAATTACAGATTAGTTTCCAGTTAAATTAAATACTTTATTGGTGCATAAGAATCCCATAGTAATGACTTAACCTGAATGCTAAAAATCAATTTTAGAAACCAAATCATAAACAGGAATATTTTTTGAGTTAGAGGGTATAATAGTGGGGGTATTCCAGTTTTACGTGCACTCATCTGTGTAACAAATATTACTTCTGCAGTTGAACAACTGCCAAAAATAGGAAAGATATTTTCCCACTCCATATAATTTATTTTTCCTATCAAACTGCAGAATATTTTCTCACTCACAGAATTCCAAGGAGATTGTGTGCACTTTCCAATAGTTGCAAAAGCTTTTTCATAATGAAGGAAAGTGTCCTAAGCTATATATTGATACTTACTAAGAGCTTTGACTAGAAGCAGAGAATGCAGGAATGCCCTGTGTTCTACAGCCTTCAAAATCTATTATCAAAAGACTATGCTTGGATAACCAAGTGCAGCCTTTTGTTACATAACATAATATAACATTATATAACCTTTTTCTTAAAGTGATCAAGCTCATCTTAAGAGTAATTAGGTTTTTTGCCCCCCCAGAAGACTGTCCCAGGGCATCATTTCTGTTTTGAAATTCACAGTCTAAACTGATTTATGACTTGTACCTTGGGCCATGACCATTATTTTCCCTTTCCCACCTACCGGTAATTAGTTCTTTGATATAAGAAATATTTCAGCCTCCCTCAGATCTTCCTTGGCTAGCCTGTGTTTGACATGCTCTTGGAGTTTTTCTTACAGTAGTTCTTTATTTCTTCACTTACTCATAGGCTTTGTTTGAGCTCTGCTGAAGGAATGACTGTAGCATGAAGTCATTCCATGTCAGACACCAAGAGGAGAAATGATAAATAAACATTTTCCATCAGAGCTCACAGTTCGGTGAAAAACTAAGTTCAACAATTGCAGTCATCTGGGAAAACAAACAAACAAACCAACATACAAAACCAAACAATGCAAACAAGTTCTCCATTTTTGGTACCCCTCAGAATAGTTAAGCAGTTTATTTGATGCAACTCAAGTGTTGCTCTGGATTGGGAAGAATCGGCAAAAAGGAGAGGGCAGTTATTTCCACTAGATTTCATGTCCTTACATTTTCTTTTCCAAAAGAAGACCCTGTTCTTTAAAATTTTCTATTGCAGGATGACATTATACTGACTTCCGAGGCTTAACAAACTTATAATATTTATCTGGACTATAAAAAACCCCACATATGAACACCTTTACGAGCAAAAGCATTGCTAGTGTAAAGAACCATTGTCTTTCAAAGGCCTTGATGCAGAATACACAATCACCCTTTCCAAACAGTTTTCCTAGAAAAGGACTCTTTCTGCCTTATTCTAGGTGTATAAACATTGAGATTGGTCTAAGGTAGTTAGGTAACCAGACTGCTCCTACAGTCAGTGCAGAGATACGCATCTTAACAGGGCAGTTCCGTAGGTGTATAAAATATGTGCCCTAGGCTTTCCCTAGACAATGCAAAAAAGACAGACACATTCAAAGGTCTACTGCAGAGGAGGTGACTCCCTTTTTCTTTCTTCAACCACCTTCTACAATGTATAGGAAACTGGGCCGGATCACAATCTGAACCATAGTGTACATTAGCAGCTGCTCCCAAACAGCAGCCAGAGAAGCGTGAGTGTAACTCCAGCACAATTCAGATCATCATTTGGCCCCTGTGTTGAGTAACTCCCATACTTTCAAAATGAAACCGTTTGCAAACCACCGAAACTGCAAGCCAAAACTTGCTAGGTTGGCTTGTCATCAGAAGAGTTGCTGTGGGAAAGTGCTTAGGGAATATAAATCTGCCAATCTATCCTTTTACTTGTAGTAAATCACATCTCTGTCGGTGGCCCTAATATTAAATCTGGTACAGTAATGCAAATTAAAAGGGTATTCTTGCATGAAGAGCTGAATTCAACTAAAGACCCTTAATTTTTCTCCAGCTATATACTGACAGATGCCTGTTTCCATTATAAATCTACAATTCTTGTAAAAGTCATTTTCTTCATTGAGAAATCCTTTTATGGCAGGATAGTAAACAGTGCAGAAATTCTGCATGCACAGCATAGTTTGCATATTTAATTCATTATAATTGCCCTGAGGTCTTTTGGACAATTTTTTCTCCTGTATCTCGGCACTATACAGACTGTGTTCTGTTGCTTTAACATTTGAGTTTTGCAACACTCCACATCTATTTGTTGTGCACCCTAGAGTCAGCTTGAAATGTACAAAGATTTCATCGAAGTTGGCTTTGATTTCTGTTTTAAGTTCTATTTTAGATAAAGCATTACTTCCTTTTTCCAAATTTATATATATATATATTTGTGCCTTAGGGGATTTTTTGTAAGCATTGGTGCTAA
>VWZG01011784.1:1217-20040 GCA_013396735.1 Grallaria varia | reverse complement strand
TATTATGTAAAAAATTTAAAAAAAAAAAAAGAAAATCTATTCAATTTATAAGATAAAGATATTCAAATCACAATTCACTAAACTAATTTTCCCATTACTATTTCTTTCAGGTCACCTTAAGGACCATCCCAGTGTAATGTCTGAGGAAGTTTCACTCCATATCATTCAACAAATGCAAAGTGGTAGCAGTTTACACAATAAATCAACCTGTTTTAAACATGCAACATACAGGCATGGTTTAGCAGAGATTTAAACAGAGTTAGTAACATAAAACTATCTCTTTGAGAGTCAGTTTGAGGACTTTCATTCCTCCAGGTGACAATCATGACAAAATCTGGCTTTCTATTCTAAAATCCTTTTAAATTTTGTGGAGTCCAAGCACTTCACTCAATAATGCGAGAAACTTAATGAAACCAAGAGAGTCCTGGTTCTGATTTGTCTTTCGAGGTCAGTTGAGTGACTGAAAAGGGGAACAGAGAGGACAAATATTACACAAACACAATTCAAAAGAATATACTATACAATTATACAAAATTGTTTATTTAGATTAAATTAAGTATAAAGGAAAGAAACTACTTTTTTAAGACTAGATAGACCGATGAAAAAAGTAAGCTGTATTTTCTCTTGATACTGACCCAGAAGGTCCCTTTCCCATATTGTGCTTTAATACTGAGAAGAAAATACCATTAAAATGCAAATGCTGAGGAAAAGAGGAGATGATACAGAAACTTCACACACTCAGTAGTTTTCTGAGAATGTGCTAAAATGGAATCATTTTTCATCCATTAATACATAGAGAAAANTATATATATATATATTTGTGCCTTAGGGGATTTTTTGTAAGCATTGGTGCTAACGAATAATCTGTGTAATTAGAAAATACATCTTAATTTTTGGCAAATTACTAAATTCCCCATTCCAACCTCTCCATTAAAAGATGAACCATTTAGAAAGGAAACATTGGAGTATTTACCAACACAATTAAGCTGTGTGTAGTGATCTCANAAAAAACAACCAAAGAAAAACCAACTATCATGCTGAAACATAGGGAGAAGAAAGAGGTGGAAGAGGGAACAGTTCACAAACCCTATGAAACCAAAACTACAGTTCACAAGGTTCACAAAACCTCAAAACAACACAAGGTTTGCCCATCCCATCCCATTAGTCATCTACGAGAAATGTTTCACCCTGACCTCTGATGAATCTGCTCCCTTGTATATATATGTTCCTTCTGCTTTTGGATATGGTGCTCTATGTTAGGGTGCTACACACACTGATTTGGAGGAATCTTTGTCATGAGAGTGTATCTACATCTAACATAAAGAATAGGTGACTTTACTGAGTAGACATAGAAAAGTTTATAACATAGGAGAGAGGCAACATTCTCTGTGTGTTACACT
Organism: Grallaria varia; assembly: GCA_013396735.1. NCBI lineage: Eukaryota > Metazoa > Chordata > Aves > Passeriformes > Formicariidae > Grallaria > Grallaria varia. The sequence continues at coordinate 18,640 of VWZG01011784.1, read as the reverse complement.
GGAAGACAACAAAATCCTGAAACAAATTCATTTCCAGCAGCCACTACTGAAACGTGAAACTTTTTTCCCTAAAAAGGTAAGAAATATATTTCAGTAGCAGGAAGCATATTGACAGCATTCCCAGGAGGCTGACAATTTACCTTCATTTTCCCACTCTCTCTTTTCTGCTGTTGTAGGATTTGTGGAAATCTAGAAATGCTGCAATAGAAAAGGTCCAAGCAAAACAATTTTATATCGGCTCATGACCCAGTTTTATGTACCAAATTAGTTAGCAGGGTTGATTTTCCTTTTTACCCATAATTTTCTGGAAGTTACCCTTGGCTGCAGCTAATATTCTACACTAAAGACAGTAGAGCTGCAGGAAATACTGGAAGAGAAGGAACCAGATAGCTTCCTGGAGTTCTACATTTACATTGGAGACACTAGGTGTGATTCGTGATACCCTTAGTATAAAGCACTATGTACTTCCAGCATGAGCAACCACTTCTGGTAGCCTGCCTGTGGGAGAGATGAAGGTATGCTTACACTTACCCTCCTTCAGATCAAACCTATGTATTCTTAAACACAGCAGCTGCAGTGCTGGATGTACACAAGCCAGCTACTCAGGAAGTTTGGAATGGAGTGAAATGGACTATTTATTTCTAATTAAGAAAGGAACTGGTTAGTATAAGAATTTTCTTTTAACACCATTTCCTTCAAAAGAGACAGATTTTTGCAGTCATGACACAATACTTAACATTCCTCCTCTTGATCCTAAAAGTATTAAAAAGGAACTTGATACCAGACTTCAACAGCATTAACAGAGAAACTCTCTAAAGCAGCCTTGTATCCTTGCTTGGTAATAATGGGAGAGGGTGGAGTCACATACTATTTGAACAACAAAGCAAACTGTAAGCTATGATAAATAAATGTCTGAAAGAAAACACTCTGACTCCACCTTTGTCTGATTCAAATGAAAAAATACCAGTTTCACCCAAACCACAAATGCACACATGCACACATATATAAACACTGCAATTCTAAGTTCCATGATTTTATGTCTGAAGCATTTGGAACAGGTGAATTAGGGCATCAATGAAGACACTGCCCTGTAAATGAGAACTCACAATATTCACAAAATGCATTTCTTTAATGCTTTGTATTTTCTAAAAATTTCAAAAATAAGTTTCAGAATTTACTGTCTCTGTTTGTTCTTAAAATTCTATGTAAACATTTTGTATTCCTTTCGTTGTAGTTTGCTACAGTGCTGCTTCCTTTTCATATAGTGTCTTTCTCAGTCCATGCTTTGCCTTACTAATAGAGTCTTTGTTCCTTTGCTCTTTCTGTATCAATGAGAAGCATCTACCCTAGCTCTTCACTGTACTCCCTGTTTTCACTGTCCTTATTTTCCTTCATGATGATTTATGTGTTCTCTATAAATGGAAAGGCCAAATATATTTCTTCACACTTTAACAGATTTCTTCAACTTATCCCTCTTCTTGACTGCACATGGACAGAAAACTGAAAAGTATCTCCATACTGAACGACAAGCTGCAAAATCCCAGAGTAGCTGCTGTCTTCCTGGAGCCATACAGAAATAAACCACAAGAGCAGCCATAACAGGTGAAAACAAAGATCTCTTTAGTCTTGTATCCAATTCCCAACAGTGGCTATTAGCAGGTGCCTAGGGGAAAGTACACGAATGGGGTAAGCATAGAATATATAATATCTATACATTCTCACAGCCTCCAGTAATCTGTATCTCAGAGATATGATCATGTCTTCTGCCTCTAAAGAGGCCAAAGAGGCCTACGGAGAAAAAGAATGAAATTAAACTCAGAGAATATGCTGCTAAGTGAAGCATAACTAACTTAAAAAAGAAAAGAAAACATGAAAAAAGAAAAGAAAACATATCTCTAAATTGGTCAAAATATTAAATGCTGCTCTAAATAAGCTTACTTTAAGTACTGGATGTAGTCTAGCCACAGAAGACAGCAGTCTGAACTCTATAATCGAGTTGTGTAGAGTCATGACCTGCCACTTCCAGATGTACACGCACAAGAAGTCCCTAACCCACTTCTGCCTAGAGAGGTAATTTGCCTTAGAGGATTTATATAGCAGGTATTCTTAACCCTTTTGCCTGAAATAGGTTAGGGAATACTCACAGATCTACAGACTACTTGAATTCAGAAGAGAGGCAGTAAGGTCTTCAGCAGGTGGAGGTAGACATGACTGGTATCAATCCACAGCACTACAGAGACAGGAATGAGAACAGATATATTCTGTGGCAGCCAAAGGTGAAGTGATTCCATTTTCCATCATCGCACTGTGCAATTGGAGATTGCTACATGTGCAGTTCTGCAAAATGGCATACTGTAGCAATAGACAGGGTCAGTCTCACGATGGTAAAGTGAAAACTCCTTTGCTTTATGAAACAAGGGTGTCATTAGCAGAACAGCATCAATGCTGTTCCATAGCAGCACTCCTTCATAAATTCTTCTGCTCTAAACTGGGCAAAGTGCTTCCTAGCTTCTTTCAAGCCACATCAACCAACCCCCTTCACATTGTTAAATAAATTATTTGAATCAGCTTATCTTATTTTGCCAGAAGAAAGTAGAAAGTGCTCATGGAAACTTCCATGTGAAGTTCAGGATAAGATAAACTATAACAGAAGGTAACGGTATGTGCCTAGAAAGTCATAGTAGCTTATCTTCAGTTGCAACAGCTATTTGTAGAGCATACCTGCAACCATAATGCCACAGACAAACTGCTACAACTCAGATTCTCTGATTTTTACTTAAAACATTGTCAGTCAAAGCAAGTTTTGATCACTGCTGCAGGTATTGAAAAAAAACAAACAAAACCCCCAAACAAACAAAAAACAACAAACAAACAAAAACCCAAAACAAAACAAAGAGAGCATGGTTAAATAACGCTCAGAGAAACAGACTTCCCTCCCTGCCAAGCTGCCATACTGAGCCAAACATTTCTGTTCCCAGGCTGCTAGTCATAACTAGCACAATACTCATTGTGGTTTACTAGACATCGTCTGTCCCAGTTCCACCAGTGAGGTGACAGGCAGAGCAGGAGATTGGATTTTTATGTTCAATGGTTCTTTCTGCCAATTTTTGCTTATTGGTTTCTATGTACTTGGTAGAGAACATGAGCTTCTGTACAATCACAAAACCTGGGAACTGAATGTTGCAGTGTTGCTGGAATTTGACATTTGGACAAACAGATTTCCTCCTACTAATTTATGGGATCTGAACAGGGTGTTTAGTCTGTTCTCTCACAGAAGAAGATAACTGAAAGCTGTTCCACAGTGAAGGATGGGGTACAGTACCTTTCTGATTCCACAGGGAAATTCTTCCATATTCCTTCAAATTCCTCCACATTTGATAATCCAGAAGAAATACTTCGTGACACGAGACATTCCCACGTGGGGTACCTTTTAGTATGGCCACTGACAAAACATTGGTGAAGTAGTTGCAATAAATAGAGGAGTACAATCCTTAAATAATTGGTTATCACATACTTCTGAGTCTCAGAACTGCATAATACTCCACATATCATCAATGGGACTGGTCACCGTAGAAGCTGTTTTCCAGAAAGATAAGGCTTGATGAGGAAAGGCAGAGACAAATGGGTAGGAAAGAGCAAAAAGAACAATGGCTGCCCTCGTGACTCACCAGGGCATTTGTATTGGCTTTGTGTGGCAAGATTTTGGTACCTGGGGTGGAGGCTACACAAGTGGCTTCTGTGAGAAGCTGCTAGATGTTTCCCCCATGTCTAATGGAGCCAATGCCAACCAGCTCCAAGATAGTCCTGCTGCTGGCCACAGTGGAGACCATCACTGACAGCGCCTCTGGAATAACATAGTCAAGAAGCAGCAGGGAAGCTGCACAGCAGCAGTTGCAGTTAGAGGGGGGAATGAGAACATGGGAGAGAAAAAGCCCTGTGGGCATCAAGCTCAGCCAAGAAGGGGGGAGGTGGGGAGGAGGTGCTCCAGGCACCGAGCAGAGATTCCCTGCAGCCTGTGGTGCAGACGGTGGTGAGGCAGCTGTGCCCCTGCAGACCACGGAAGTCCATGGGGGAGCAGAGATCCACCTGCAGCTCCTGGAGGACTCCACATCAGAGCAGAAGGACACCCAAAGGGGCTGTGAGTCTGTGGGAAGCAGAGACATTTGGCTCAATATAGCAGCTTGGCAGGGAAGGAAATTTATGTCTCTAAGCATCATTTAATCATGCTCTCTTTTTTTTGGTTTGGTTTGGTTTTGTTTTCAATACCTGCATCAGTGATCAAAACTTTTATCAACTGACAATGTTTTAAGTAAAAATCAGAGAATCTGAGTTGTAGCAGTTTGTCTGTGGCATTATGGTTGCAGGTATGCTCTACAAATAGCTGTTGCAATTGAAGGTAACCCATCTTAGGGTGCCCTTGAAGAGTACAATCCAGACAACATCTAGATTTTTACCATCTTATTTTGTATGAAGAAAGCAGTAAACAATGTTTAGCCCTTTCCTGCACATTAAGTGATACAAGTGTATCAGACACTGTATGTTCCTTCATACATTACAAAAGCTCCTGGGTTTGGTATGGCATTCATTGTTATTAACACTATTATGGCATTTAGAAATTTGAAGTTAAGATACTCATTACAGTGACAACAAGTCTAAGAGGAAAGCTTTTCCATTCTCTTCTAATGCATCCTATGATTTTTTTATCTCGCTCTTAAAGCACACAATGCCAGTTTCTATCAAGATATATGTCAAGTTATGACATTCTGTTATCTGCAATGTGTAATTCTGAAACTAGAGCAGGCAATGAATTGCATTTGTTCTTTAGTCTTTACACTGATTATTACTTCCTGTCACAAGGCAAAGTTCGGCAATACGGATAACCATGGACCCCCACAAAAAAACCCTACACAAAACACGTGAGCAATAAAATACAATTTGACAAGTGAAATTAAAAATGAAACTAAGTAGAAGATATTTGACTACACTCACTTAAGTCTATTTTTTCAGATATATGACCCTCAAGGCTGATAAATCTTTCTTCTAGTACCTCTGGATATAAAAGGGTGACAAAAGTCCTATTTGCTCCAGCAAACTAAAGTATGCAAAGGAAATCAGAATCAATGGGACAGCAAGACCACAATTGCATAGATGTATCTGCAATAGTCTTATTTAAATCTCTCTGACAGCAATGGAAATTCTTTTTAACTCAGTGGAGAAAATACCTGATTTGAGAAATTAGAACTGGGCCTGAAATCCTCTTGAAGCACTGTGGGCTTTTGGGAATAATTAGAGGTGGTCTTGCAGAACCGGTATCACTATAATTTGACTCATCTTACTAGCACAGAATTTAAAGAAACCTTAACTAAATTATAATTTTTATAACACAAGGCATTATTCTTAGGAAAAATCGCAGCTAAAATGATTCAGCCTTAAGATTTATCTTAATGATCAGACCTAAAAATCATCACAGACACATCAACAAGTGAATTATCCACCTTTGTCACAAGGGTGGCAGTGGCCTTCTCAGGGGCAAGGCACAAAACTGATGGAAGTAATAAATATTAGATTTAAATCTGGTGATTCAAGTCTGTAAGCGTTCCCTGACAGGTATTTTTTACACAGCTAAACATAGACTTTAACATTCATATCATGAATTTAAATACTTTCTGTTCACCAGAAATTTTATCTTCTATGAAATGGTATGAAAAGCAGTTGTATGGCAAGAAACTCAACATTGACTCATTCTCTTCTTTTTTTTTAACTACAGGACAGATCAGTAATTATGAAGGTTTAGATTTAAACTTCAGAGACACTACCTCCAGCCCATGAATTTCACACATTTTCAAAAATGTAGAAATTTATTATTTTCTCACATTTTTCTTTTTTTTTTAATTATTAGTAATATAGATAAACCAAATTTCCCTGCAGACAGATGGCAAAGAACAGTAATTAAATATGGAATCAAAAAAATGTAAAACACATGTCAAGAAAACCAGGTAACAAGGGAAATTAAAACTATAGGCTGAAAAAATCTCTATTCAATAAGGCCAAGAACTGATTTTGGATAAAAATTGGGAGTAAAAGAAATCCTAGTTCTTGTGAATGTTGCTACAGAGGTACCAAGAATATAAATTACATCAAAAAAGGCAGATGACAAAATTGTTAATCGTGTGGGAAAAGGCAGAGGTGTTCAGCGTGTTTCTGTTCTATATTTGGAACAAAGCTAAGTGTGCCTTTGTACCATGAAATAATGCTGTTGTATATTTCCCTTTCTGATATTAACTAAGGATGACGTTGAAGAGAAGCAATTAAAAATAATCACAAAAAAACAAACAAAAAAAAAACAAAAAAAAAAAAAAAAAAAAAAAAAAAAAAAAACAAAAACAAGCCTGGGTTACTTTTTCCCAAGCATTTCAAAATAATGAGTCCTCTGGATTCTTGAGACTTTCAACATATTCTGAAGACTCCAAATTGGTTTTTTGTTTTGCCTTTTGGAATTTTCTTTGCCAATGCTTCAAAGGTAGAAACATTATGATGCAAGGCAAACTACTGGCAAAGCTGCAACAGGACTGTCAATTAAAGTGGGAATTGCTAATGTGTATCATTTAATCCCATTAAATATCACTTCAACACATAGCATCATAGAATCATTTTGGTTGGAAAAGACCCTTAAGATCATTGAGTCCGGTTCATAAACTGCCAAGCACTGACAAGTCTACCACTAAACCATGTCCCTAAGTGCCGTATCTACACACCTTTTAAATACCCCCAGGGATGGTGACTCAAGCACTTCCCTGGGCAGCTTCTTCCAGTTTGTATCTGTATGGCCTACATTTACATGAGGGCAGTATACAATTGTGTACATTCCTGTTGGTTGCCTCTCTGGAAGCATGGTTGATATCTCATTGAAGTGTTACAAGTTGCTGCATTTATCCTGAAAAATTTAATCAAAATTATATAGCTCATTGCTAGCTCACCTTACTAAAACAACATATTGGCACTTCTGAGCTAAGCAAGAATAACACGAGTGAAAGACACATAGGCCTTCCATGTGAGGAGATAACCCACACTCTACACACTTACAGAGGCCACAGTTCTTAAAGAAAGTGCTAGATACCTCAGTGTCTGACCTTAATTAGAACTGTCAACACAGGCTTTCTCACTAAAGAACTATTAAATATTGCCAGACTCAGTATCACAACCAAAGTCTTCAGAAGCAGATTACTGTTAGGTGCTCCTGCTATTCGTGGAATAGAGAGAGTGTTGCTTGTCATCAGTTTCCTTCTCAAGCGTCATCCAGAAAAGTCCAAGTCATCACTGGCCTAAGCAGTGCTGGATACACCTTTGGCTTTTCTACTCACTTTCTTGCAGTCATGCCACTCACTCTTTTACAGTTTCCAGTTTCATCAGCCTAGTAATTATCTATAGTTTCTACTTCAGCATCAGCTAAAACATATTTTTAGCAGCATGTTCAACACTGCTACCAGCTCCTTCAATACCTCTTTTCTGTGTATCTGTCTTAAATGCAGAGAACTTTTTTCCTTTATACCTCACATGAAATATATATTTTATATCCTAGTGTAACAGTGTCTTTTTACACAATAAATACAGAAATTACCTGTAGAACAGAATTTAGAGTCCAGTATTCCTCTATCACACAAGATTACCCTAACCAGGAGGGACACAGAATGAATTAATTGTGATTTCATTTGAAATTTAAATCCTCAAGGCTCAAGAATAATTAACACTGCCTAACTTCAAGAATCACTTTACTGTTGAAGACACCTAAGTTAACATAAAAGTTACTAGAGGACTCCATTTTGGTGTCCATGGACTCTTGTGCTCAAAACTACACACACTGCATTTCAGAGGGTAGATACACTCAGAGTACCATTAGCCTGGTAACTAGAAGACCTTCCTCAGAAGCTGCAGCTGTGCCTCTTAGTGCCAAGAGTCTAGGACACAGATCTTGCCTCCTTCCGTAAGGCCCTAACTGCTGCAATATTTTCATACTTTCACTATTTCAAAATTTCATTCACAAGTGCATGTTGTTGACCTCTGCCAAACTCTATTAGGTGCCTCTTTAGACATATCCTTCTTCATGATGAATGTCCTCAGTAGTACTGAAAGCTGTTCAAAAACAACTGTCAAAAAAACTCAAATAATACATGTTTTTCTTCAACCAGGATGGACCTATTGTCTTGTATGTCCCAGCTTTTGGTGTCCAATTGTGTTATCTTTTCTTGTTTTTCTGCAGACACATTTTTGATCAGGCATAAGAGACTTGCCATCTGGAAATATGTTAAATCATCCTTTCAGGAAGTATAATAGCATTGTAGAATAACTGTTGCCAGATTTTAACATTTAGGAAACTATTAAAAATATCTATAAGATGCTGATTAACATAACATAAACTATGATATTCTTTGTGAAGTTCACAGAAACACAACAGAAAAAGAAATATTATTATCATAAAGTTTGTATACTACTGCTACTGATAAGACACAGTAATGTGTCCTTTGATCACACAGTCATATGCAGTTCAGGGTACATACTTTAGTTATCTATGAATAAAACATTGATCAAGGACAGTCACTGTGTTTTTAATTATAGTACAAATGTTGGAGTGCCTTCAGCTGAGCCTTGATCAAAGATCATTTAAGGATACGCATTCCTTCCCATCTTTTTTTTTTTTTGTTATTTTAATAGGACATTAACAAATCAGGTATCAACTTTCTGTATATGCCACATGGAATTGTTCTTCTCATAATCTGACTTTGAAAAATACAAAGGGCAGCCTATTCTGGTAAGAGTAAATATACTTGAAGAAAAATGTACTCAATGTAAAACCTTCTCCTCCACATGAACTTCTGTTGTCAATTATATACACTAGCACAGTATTGAAGATCCTCTGTACCAAGGCACACACACCAGTTCAGCTTGCTAATGACGTTGTTTTGTGTCTGGTACTAACAACAGTAGCAGCCACGAGTGACAGTTCTGCAGAGGACTGCACATGGGATGTACCTGCAGGACTGGAGTTTTTGCTGGTTAATAATTACATCCTTGTAGATTGGCAAAGACCAGGAACACCCCTTAGTTTGTAAATCAGAAAGCTGGGGCACACCCATACAAAGTAATCTGGTGGTTCCCTCCTGTATGTGGTTCAAAGGACAGATCTTATTTCAGAGATTACAGTAACTCTACATTTTTCTTATTACAGAGTGGTTAAGAAGCTGAAGTGGAAAAAGTGGAGGTGAAAGCACACAGGTAGTGACAGTAAGACAGTAGGAAAGGTCTGAATGTTTTACACAGTTGAATTTTGGCTCATCCAGCCTTAATTAGGAACTTACATAGTCATAACACTGATAGAAAACTTTAACTGTTGTTCCAAAGTGCATCCACCTATTGCACTTAAAATGTGAACCGTTTCCATTATGTTCATATTACAACTACTGTACTAAAACAGCTCTTGATTTAACTCTCCCACAAACTGTCCTTTCAGTCTCTTTTAAATTACCCTTCTTGCTTTTAAAATTGGAAATATCTCTCTATATCAAATAGAAATTAGTAGCAGAGGACCATATAAATATTTTTGTTTACAATGTTGATATTATGTTTAGGATAAAATTTATTATGTTGGTATTAAATTGTGTGAAGATTCAAGAAAGATCAAGTGAAGAGCTGGCAGCTTTATATACTGTCTCTTTTTGCAAGTCCTGAGCAATTTTATTATTATAATTATTGAAAACCAATTAAACTTTTCCATCCATTCTCAAATATAGAAAGACACATTAGTATTGCCACTGTCTTTTGTAATGAATTTATTATTAACAAATTACTGAATTATTTTACTGGGAGCACAGCTATATGCCTTTTGGATCAGGTCAGAGACACAATGGAGTTATCTAAATCTTATAGCTATGGCAGATATGACTTTCATATGTTCACATTTCAAAATTTTCATACAAGAACTTTGAAAATGGAAGGCAGAACAGAATCCAGTTCCATCTGTACTGTAACATTTCTATAAAACTCAAATGCAGTCATAAAACCAATGCTTTTCTCCTTCCTTCAATAGTCAATGTTGTTCTAAATGTCTACACAAAACCTGTACAGATCATCTGTTCCAGTGTTTCTCTAATTTTAATGGAAGGATTATGTATTCACCTACTTTTGCAACTTGATAATTTTATGAAATAACACCTAGAAGTAAACCTTGATTATTTTTTTTAATTTTCTCTTTTTTCCCTCCTTGATTTTATTTGGTGCATGTGGGCAAACACAAAACTCATTGAACACTTTGTGATGTCTTACTATTTCCACCGATACACAGGTTATTGGTTGAAAAACACTCATCCAGACTATCCCACTGAGCAAAACACTGAGATCAGTTTTCAACATCATTGCAGCAGTTTAAATATAACACTACTGACACAAACAGAATTACAGCAGCAAATACAGGACTTTATTAAGAATTGCCTTGTTATACAAACTATTTTACCACTTTGGCTCACTCTATACAAAGCCTCCAAAGCAGGCAGAGGTGGACCATATTTCTTACTCCTCACATTTTTATTCATTGGTTTGCCAATGGTAGAATCAACTCATTCCACAAGACATAAACTTGGTTTCCAATTAAAATTTGAGACTTAATAGACCATCTGCTATTTTTATCCTTCAATTATAACTCTGAATATTCTTGTTATCACTAAAAATACAATACTCTTTTTAATCTTGTTACATTCGTGGCCTTTGTGACTTGGTAGTGAGCCCCATGGTCTAATTACAAGTTTAATATGTAGAGGTAATTACAGGTTGGGGGTTTTTTTATCAGTTTTGAAAGTTACCTTTTAATTCTCCTTGATGTTCCTCAGCTCATGTTAAATGACAGAGAACATAGTCATCTGATCTACTGTACTTAGTCCATTATTTTACTGCACCCCCTCTCTTGATCTTCCCTCTAAAGTAAAAAAAGGCTTAATTTTTCAAAAGAGGGTTTTTTTCCACATTCTCAGTCATACTCATTACCCTTCTTTGATCCCACTTTGGTTCTTCAATACATTTTTTGAAACAGGGAAAGCAGCTGCTTGAAATTGTGCAATTTGTCTACTGAAAACAATGTACCACCTGCGTAACAGTGGAAGATGAGGTCCTGAGAACTCAGTTCTGTGCAGAGCTGTGTTTGTTGAGTCATAAATATTAATGATCCATAGAATTTCCAGTCTGACTTCCCTTGACACGATGTCATGGTATCTAATGCAAATTCTGCAACAAAACTGTTAGTTCTTTTTACATGTGAGCATATCTTCTTGCCTCATTTTAAATCCAATTTCAACATTAGGTCTTTAATTAACAGAGAACCACAGCCACAGTGAGCTTCTGTTACCCACCTGTACTTTACTTCTGTAGTTTTTTGTTTTCTTTCAGTTCCAGGCTGGAAAACTCATCTTGTGTGAGACTTAAAGAGCTAGAAAATACCAGGTAGGGAAGAAGTAAATAAATTGTAGACACTTCTAGACTGTGATGGTAAGAGGTTATTCCTTACCCTTCTATCAAATAAACAAAATAGATGGAGCTACTAGATCTCCATCATTTTAAGACACTGGTTCTAAATGTTGTATTCTCTTTTAAAGCCTTTTCAGTTTTTCAACCTTCTTTTAATAGTATCTCAGTATTAGTTTCCTCACGCTTAGTGGTAGGAGTTAACTTTGACTGAATACACTCAGTATTTTGAGTTATAAAGGGGAAAGAATGCGCCGTATATGGAAATGTAAGGTCTATTACTCATGGAGACGTCAGCATCTTTCTGTTTAATATGAGTCAGCAGTGTGTCCTGGCAGCCAGGGGGGCAAAATGGGTCCTGAGGTGCATCAGGCCAGCTGGTCAAGGGAGGTGATTGTCCCACTCTGCTTTGCACTGGTGCAGCCTCACATCGAGTCCAGTTTTGGACACCACAGTATAAAAAAGACATTAAGCTATTAGGAAGCATCCAAAGGAGGGCCACATGGATGGTGAAGGGTCTGGAAGGGAAGTCTTATGAGGAGCAGCTGAGGTCAGTTGGTCTGTTCAGCCTGAAGCAGAGGGGAGTGAGACCTCACTGCAGTCTTCAACATCTTCACAAGGGAAAGTGGAGGGACAAATACTGACCTCTTCACTCTTGTGACCAGTGACAGGGATCAAGGAATCAGCATGAAGCCGAGTTGAGGGAGGTTTAGGCTGGATATCAGGAAAAGGACTTTTACCCAGAGGGTGGTTGAGAAATGGAACAAACCGCCTTAGGAAAGTACTTATAGCACCAACCCCATCTGAGTTCAAGATGCATTGGGACAACACTCTCAGGCACATGGTGGGATTCTTGGGGCTGTCCTGTGCAAGGCCAGGAGCTGGACTCAGTGATCCTGATGGGTCCCTTCCAACTCAGCATATTCTATGATTCTCTAACCATTCATCATTCTAACAACGTGTTTTTAAATGCAAAGAGGCAAAAAGAGGTTCTGACTTCATAGGACACACTGGTCAAAATCAAAGCACTGAAGTTGCTGAAGGAAATGTCCTAACAACTGCTCTGCAAGACCTGGCAGAGTTAGACATAGCTGTTACACATCCTAATGTGCAAACAAATAGGCAGATACAGAAGGAGTCTTCCTTAGCAGCGCAGTGCATATATGACTGAGCTCAACAATTAAAACGAAGCATATGAGAGGTGAAAGTGGGAACATGAGGAGGAGGAGGAATACAGGAGCACCACCCAGGTGTGCAGGGATGGAATCAGAGAGTCAGTGCTTGCATGGAGTTAAAATTGATGACAGATGGTAAGGACACTTTTGCAGCAAGATGGGAAACTGTGTAAGATCTAGGACTCCTGCTGAATACAGAAGGTGACCTTGTGACACAGCACACAGGTACTCACTTTGTCTCAGTATATACTGGCATGGTCTGCTCTTAGGCCTCCCAGAGTTCCATGTCAAATAGCAAAGATCAAGTCAGGGTCTAATTAAATAAGCTAGAAATGTCATACAAGTCCATGGGATTAGATAGGATACATTTGAGAGTACTAAGAGTGCCAGAATAAGTCATTGGAAGGGCACTCTGTCCCTTGTGAAAGGTCACGGTGATCAGAGGAGGTTTCTGACAACTATAAAAATGTTACATCTGTCTTAGAAAATTGCAAGGAGTATCTGGGTGGTGAAAGGCTGATCAACCTTCTCCCCATCGCTGAGAAAATTATGGAGCAAGTGTGTGGCAACGGACAAAAAACACAAGTTCAAACTTTGTCAGGCAAAAGCAAAAGGCAAAAAGCCCTTTATTCACACACAGCTTATTTTTTATACTATTTTACTACTGTCCATACATGTCTCTGCTACATATCATTGGCTAGGTGTTCTTGTCCATCAGTCTTAGTCCATTTTCTGATAGGTGGACATCACCTTTCCTCATGCTGGCAAATCTCAAAACACACTCTTGCTATTCTTGTTTTCTTCACTTATTTCTACTTACCCAGGCCTGGCCCAAGGACACAGGTGGTGTTTTCTGCTGCATTCCCAGGCCTACAGTTGCATTCTCTCAAGGCTGAAGATGTCTGTGGCCCAGTATTCTTCCATACAAGTGCTCATGGAAATCATTTCCATTTCCACAACAACAAAAATGTTTTTGAGAGCAGCCATGTTGAATTTCCCAAGGGCAAGTTGTGTTTAGTCAGTCTGATTGCCTTCTACAACTACATTACAGGCTCTCCAGGTGAGGTTAGAGTAGGTGTTGTCCCGCTTTTCTTAAGCATGACCTTTGAGAATGTTTCAGCATCCCTGCAGCCAAAAAGAGAAGATATAGGTGGACTAAAAGGTGGGTTAAAAACTGACCAAGTCATGGGCCTCAAGGGAGACCTAATAACTGTTTTGAGTCCAATTAGCAGGTGACTCCAAGGGGTATTCCCTGAGACTGACAATATTTAACATTTTCACCTGTGACCAGCATGATGAGACCCTTTGGAAGCATAAGGTGATGTAAAATCAAGGGAGACTGTTGGTATACTGGAGGGTATAGCCACCATTCAAGAAGACCTCAACAAGCTAAGTGAGTGTATAACAAAAACATCTGTATTGAAATTCCAAAAAGATAAAAGCCGAGGTCCTACATCTGGGGCAGGCTGGAATCAACAGTTCTACAGGAGAGGACCCAGTGGACCACAAACCAACAAAGCAGTGTGCGCTTGTGGTAATGAAGACTAACCACATCTTGGAGTGCATTAGCAAGACCATAGCCAGCAGGTCAAGCGACACGATTATTGCCCTCTATTCAGCACATATGAAGCCACATCTACAGCACCGTGTTCAGTTTGTTCTCTTGACAAATAAAAGAGACTCAAGAGAACGAATTGAAGGGTTATTAAGATAGCTGGGAGCTTTGACATATATGGAGGTTAAGGGACCTAAGAATACCAGTATTCGTATCAGATTTAATGGACATTTACTGTCAAAGCATTCTTAGCAACGTTCCTTATGTTTTCATTATGAGAACAGATGTATTTTGGTAGTCCCATCCAGAAGACCTACAACGCTTATAAGTATACATTAGAGCCCATTAATGTCACCAGTGCAGTACCTGGTGATGATGTGCCACAGCAAACTGTGAACTGAGTTCCATACAGATATTAAAAGTAGCCTGAAGCTAGTACTGTTCTGCGAGAAGAAACTCCCATGGACCTCCCATATTTCTGTGCCTGACAAACTCACTCCTGCTCAGAGACTGTTGCACAGAAAAAATGAATTCTACATCAAACTGGCATCCTACTCAAGAATGATTTTCCATTTATAGTTGCAAAGCCACTGCTAAAGTGGCCAAAACTAGTTTATAAAATATTTTTGCAGCTATAATTGCTTAGGACCACTGAACTGCATGTTCCAAGCCAGATTAAAGGAGCACCACAAACCCATGAAAGGCTTGTGTGTAAAGACAGAGTGAATTCCATGTCTGGAATCCATCTGTAATTCTGTCAAACCAAGATGCTTGTAGCTGTATACAAATTAAATGTCTGTCTGCCAAAATAAAGTGAATGAAGAACAAATACTCCCTGATCACTTTTTCTTTTTTTTACAGTAACTACCTTCTTTTCTTTAATGTTAGATATATAACCTCCCTTTCACAGAGTTGTAAAAATACAAATCAGACTGGGATTTACATCAATGTCAGAACTGATCATGGAATTTTTAGATTAGCATTTTGCTAATGCAGATGTGTAAAGGTATGCCATGTTCTTTTGACTCAAAATCTTACAGCTGACACAGCTGAAGAAGACGTAGCTTAAATTCAACAGGATTTTGAAGGAACTGTATCATTTCCGCAATAGTTCAAGGCAAGTGTATCACTGACCTACTACAGATTGGCAACACAAAGATTGACTTAAGAAATTCCAGATATAGTTGGAATGAAAAGGCCTGATGTTTTTACATTTGCAGACTAGGATACGTGCATGATTTTTCATGCTTTGCCATGTAAAAAAGTAGGAATTAATAACAACTTGCAGTGGTAATTCCCTAAATAATTAGCACTTACACATATTAATATTTCTTGCCAATTTTCTCTACTTAAAAATGCTTCCTATTTCAATAACTTGAGACCTCATTTTGGAAATCAGAAACACTTTCCATTTAAAACAATATTCATAATGAGCTACTGACAAGGGTTACAGCAAAAGGCAGATACAGCTAAATTCGTTAAAATAAGCCTGAAACGTGTACTGTGAGATCATGAAATGTACTCTTTGTACCTGTTTACATTTCAACTGCAATAAACATAAGTATAGCATGCCTATACCTATCTGGAGAAACTTGCTAAAAACTTATTTAATGTGATATGAGACAGCCAAAAGGCAGGATAGCTAAGGCAAATAAGAATTAATAATACAACACACCCCCCCCATCTTTCTTATTGCTGTATCTGATAAATTCAAATCATTAGCTTTAAGAAAGAAAAAAAAAAAAATCCATAAACATGAAAGCTCCTTGAATTCTTCAGCTGCTCAATAAACTCAATGGTTTATTTTGGAGCCCCTGCGAATGCCCTGGTCTGTATGGGAGGTAGCCCAACTGATCTAGCTTCAAAAAATACATTCTGGGACATGAAGGATTGAAACCATGCCTAAAAACTTGACCTTTACATCAGCTGGTCTAATCTAATAAAAGAAATTACCTCTCCCTAGAAGCCCTTGCTTTGTTTATGGGCACGACTGCCCGAGATTACAGCACTACTATTATCAGACAATGCCAACTGCAAGGCTCTCCCCCAGTGCGGGACGCGCTGCCAAGTGGTTTTCCAAAAACACCCTCACGTCAGGGATCCCCATTATCTCCAGTTTTGCATTGTCGCGCAGCTGGCCCGCGGCGTGACAGGGCTGGCGGTGCCGGGGGCTGCCTGCAGACATCGCGGTGTTCCCGGCTGAGCGCCCTCCCTGCGCTCACACGCACCGGGGCTGGGCTCTCAGTAGCTGCTCAGGTATTGTCGCCCGCCCAGCACCGCACTCAGTAATTTCTAAGCCAGTGGCCCACGGCTTTGCTGGATAGGCGCTCGCCAAGATGGCCCGCATGCCCTCGGGCTTCCCTCCGCCCCCGGGCTCTCCCAGCAGTGTCGGTCCCCCCTCAAGCAGCGGGGCCCGACACCCCTTACGGGGCCGGGGGGGCCGCCCTGCGCAGGGCCCCCCGCGCCCCGCCGGCCGGGACGCGCCCGCGCCGCGATTCCTGTTGATCCAGCGCCCCCTGCGGGGCGGGGCGGGCAGAAGGGAGGGAGGGAGGCGGCGGCGCCGGGAAGCGGAGCGGCTCCGTGCCCTCTCCCGGCGCGGTGCCGGGGGGGCGGGGATCGCAGGGCAGCCCTCAGCTCCTCCGAGTCGCGCCGCCGGGGCTGCGGCGCCCGCTGTCGCGCCGCACCAGCCCCGCGGGGCTTCCGCACGGGGAGGCGGCTGACAGAGGCGGGCACGGAGGGCAGGCGCCGGCGTCGCCCCGCGCTGGCACGGCNCCCGTGCCCGGGTCCCGTTAACGGCCATCCCCGGCCCGGCTCGCAGCGCCCTTCCCGCAGCCCGGGGCGGGGCGGGGCGGCCTCGGCGCCGCGGCATTCCCGCCCTGCCGCCGCCTGGCCACGCGCCGCCGCATGCAAATGAGGGCTCCCCCTATTGGCCGCTCCGGGAGCCCTTTGAAAGGGCGCCCGGCGATTGGCCGCGCACGGCGCTAACGCACGCGGGAGAATCTCCCCCCGCCCTCTGCTTTTTTTTACCGCCGCTAATGTGGTGCGTTACCCCTCAGACAGTGTGTAACTGCGCGCCGGTTACTACAAACAAGTAGTTCCCAGCCCCCCGCCCACCCCGCGCCCGCCCGCGGGGTGGGGCGGGACGGGGCACTGCAGTCGCGGGCGCCGCCCCGCGGGCGCCCCGGCGC
>VWZG01011780.1:61047-83421 GCA_013396735.1 Grallaria varia | reverse complement strand
GAGGGGTGGGGGAACTCACATTGCAAGCGGCAGCAACAACAACCGACTGCAACCCCCCATGGACAGAAGGAGGGGTGGGGGGAAAGTGTGTGTGTGTGGCGTGTGTTTTAAGACTGTTTTATTTCTCACTCTTTAGCTTAGCTTTTATCCTGTTAATAATAAATTTAGGTATTATCTCACTTTGAGTCTGTTTTTGCCTGTAAAGGTGGTAAGTGGATGAACCCTCTTCCAGTCTTTATCTTACCCTTCTCCCTTCTGCCCAGTGGCAGAAGGATTTAATGAGTCCTTGGAATCCGGCCAGAGTCAACCCATAACAGTGCATATAAAGATACATATGTAACATATATAAAATATATACATGTATGTAAAATGGTTGTAAAATATGTACACATCTATATATTTAATTATATTTGAAGACATTTTAGAGAACTAATATTTATGTTTGCTTTGCCACTATTCCTATCAAGTGATGCATCTCATCCAGATTTACTAGACTTTAAATACATCCTTGCTAGTACAGTATTCCTACACCAACTTTTTTCAGTTTTCTAATTTCCATCCCTTTCAGGTGAAAATCGCTTCAGTAAAACAGATAATTGCTTCTGCTTTGCAATGTCAAACAGTTTGCCTCAGGTTATGGCAGTGTCTAAAATTAAGACAGGAAAAAAAGTTCTCATTATCTTTCTCCCTTTTGAGCTTCCTTTCATCTCATCCTCTTCACTGGTGTCCAAAGTCATACTCTCACCATTGTTTATCCTTTTTTACTGTTTCTTGCATTTAGTTACAATTTTAGTCCTTCTCTTCCCCACAATGCTTCACCTTCAATCTCCGTTATGAATGTCAAAATTTTACAATGGCTAAAGAGGAAGCCTAGAATATGTTGCAACCCAATTCCTCAGTCCACAGCATTTTCAATACCAGTCATAAATCTTTACGTCTTTCTACTTAGTTTTTATGGTAAAAATTCTTCTACATCTCAGAAAAACAAAGGACTCTTTTGAGACTGCTTAAATATATACTCTATTCTTGAAATCTCGAAGTCTTAAGATAAAACTATCACTCATTTCCATATGCATATTTTCCATAGTCTTGCCTTAACTTTCATCTCTTGGCAATGAAGTTCAAAAACTGTATCTTCATTATTAAAAAGACAAAGTACAGACTGCCAAACATGAGACAATGACAACTTACAATTGCTCCTGCCGCTGATTATCAAATTTTGAAAACATCAGTGAAGTCTCCTTTCACAGACACTACAGAACGATGTTTTTATGTTTGAAGGACTGAAGAACAGTTTTCATTTTTATGTTCATGGAGAACTAGAGGCCTCTAGACTGAGGCTGGATAGCGCTGTGTGACTGGGATCTTTTGCTGAGTATGTGTGTGTGGCTTTTTTTCAGTCTAACCTAAAAACTAGATTTTAGAACCACAACAAAGACATTATGTATGAGCTTATACATAGTTAAGATTTGTACTTGTGGACTGTAACAATATTTAATACAAACAGTTAAATAAACAAACGTTATCCAGTGTAACAGGTAGACTAAATACACACTTTCCTTTCCCTCGTCCTTTTCCCAGACAAGCACTAATACTCTTAATTTTTATATCACTTGTGAGGATTGAGCTTTTGGTGCAGTCAGAATGCCCTTTTACAGGCAAAACTCCAAATGTTTTCCTTAAGAGGTGAAAAGATTTGATTTTTATGTTTGACAAATTGTTTGCAAGCAGTTTGGTTAACCCAAAATATTATTTGTGTAAAAATATTGCCACTAGAATCAATCACAAAATACAAATGTTTTAACTGTTTGATCACTTGAAATAGATATTAATGAAACATTACTGTATCACAGGTTTGGATTTTAATTTTGTCCTCTCCTGGCACACTTATACAGCAGATCTCAGCTCATACAACTGTCATTCAGTATCATTTATACTTGTTATTCAGCTCTAAAAGGAAAATAGCTGAAATAGTTGGATGAGCATCATAGCACTTCCTTATTACAATCTGCAAAGGGATTTCTTTGAGTAAAAGAGGAACAATATCCAAGAGATTTCAATTCTTTTAAAATTAATAAAGTCTTAAATTCAGATAAATATAACTGACAAAGGCATTAGACTTGAAATTATAATTCTACTTGTAGACTACCAATCAGATTTAACTAATATATAAAGAACTAATGCTAGTGATATCTCATGTTAAGCTTAGTAAAAAATTATTCAGGTACTCCAGTACACATGAGAAGCAAATTGATTTAAAAATGTAATGACACCGCAATAAAACTCTCAACATAACATATACATGTATTTTCAATTTAGTTTTCATTAGGATGGATTTTCCTTGGTGATTTGACATAATATTTTTTAAAAAATGCATAATTCTGCAGCAGTTTACATAGATGTCATTGTATTAAATTTATTATTTACACTAAACAGAAGTAATGAGACAATGAAACATCTACATTTCATTATTAGTTAAAAAAGTTTGGTGAGACATTTCAAGCAATTTTTTCAAACTACTGGAAGCAATTACATTATATAGTAAATTATTAAACTGTAGTTGTTTTCCTAAAAATAAAAACGTAGTCAATATTTATTTACATAGTCTATACTAACAAGAATACATACACTGTATTTACTTTGTGTCTATTTATAGAGTCTATACAGTCATATATGCATATTCAGTGTATTCTTAAAACTTGTTAATAACTTTTAAGCATTGACTCATCAAGTAAATCCAGTCACCAGAAACACCAGTAAACGACTCATTTCTAGTGATTTACAGAGCACCGTAAAAGAACATACATGATCGTATAGGACCAACCTCAGAGGAACAGACAGTAATCTCTGATCTGTTACTGTTCGGCATCATGGAAGCTCTAAATGGTAGAATGAAAAAAGTCTCATTTAGTTCTTTCACTTTGGGGTATAAAATTGTCAAACAGACATAATTTTAGGAGGTTCCTATGCAACACACGCTACAGGTTTTTTGTTTGCTTGTTCATTTTTAAGATACAACCCATGGTCTGATTTTGTTATCTGTCATGTAAAGGTATGTTAGATGTTTTCACTTTTTTCAAAACATTTCAGAGGCTGGCTCAACCAGATAGGCAAGATGGTTGTGAAAACACTTGTGGCATCTAATATAAGAAAGATTTTAGCACAGTTGAGAACAGAAGAGGAAGCAAATGAAAGGAAGAAAATCTTAAACCAGGAAATGTATATAAAGCTCTTCTATCTAATGTAAATGAGTACCTCTTGTTTGCAACTCTACTGTGTTGCTAAGAAAAGGAGATAAAATTGAGCAATAGTTTTAAGACTTTATCACTTAATGAGGGTAGGCTAATAGTATCAGAATACATTTCCTACTTATAAAATCCTCCTTTCTTCCCAAGTCTGACTATGTGAGAAGTCTGCTACAGACATGGATTATTACTTAAATTCTATCATAAAATGTATTTACTCTTCTCCACTGAGGTGATAGTCACATTCTACATTCTTGAAACCCAGCTGCTCTACACAAACATACATCCGGACCTACATAAAGAAAATCTAGCTTTCAGCTGCAACAATGGGAACTAAGATCAAAAAGTACACGGAAATGAACTTTAGCTACTCCTTTAAGAATCCAGGGAAGAGAGGGTGAGTATTCTCTTATTCAAGGCAAAGCAATAAAGAAACAAATTAGCAAGCACAGTGGCCAGGGAACAATAAATATGTCCACTAAGTCAGACACAGTGCATATGTGGCTGATAATTTAACACCATGAAAGAGGATTACAAATCTGCAGTGGTGCAGTGAAACACTAAATTCCAAAGAGATTTAGTGCAAGCAACACAAGGTAGCATTAAACAGTTGACAAAAGATAACAAAGCACACACAGTGTCACAGATTTCATAATACTAAAAGACATAAGGCCATACGGAATCTAAACATGCAGACATTGCATCACTCGGTGTTGGCTTAATCTCTACCCTTTCAAGCAGCATCTTGGCTGGCAGATATTAAAAAAAAATTCATTAAGGAGAGGCTATCTCAAAAAAGAAAAAGCTTTAAAGTAAGCTTTGACAATTTGAAAAATCAATTCATGTGCCTAGATTTATACTTTAAAGAAATATAAATCCCTAACCTAATCTATTACAAAATAGGATAAGAAATAAATCTAGTGGTTTTGATAGTCTCCTGAACTACTTTAATGCTGATCTCTGGTGAAGAGTTGTATTACTATCAAAATGTGAATCTCACACAGATTAGTATTTTATACTTCCAAAAATGGCATCTCAGGTTAGGACTGCGACAAATAGACTAGAAATAAAATCATAAGATGTCCTAAAAAGTATTTGCCATTCCTAACCAGGATTATTAACTACTTCTCCTCTTCTTTTCCATTAAAATTACCTATTTGAAAGGCTAGAGTCTTCTATCATGGGAAGGAAAAATAAAAGCAAACAACAACTAAAACTACTTTGATAACACACACAGAGTACTGAGATTTCTCATAGATAGTAATGATTCAACAAATATTTACCAAATAATTCAAAAGAGGTGTGTTGATGAAAGGGCACATATATACATTTTCCATCCAAAATTAATACTGAGTGAATTTTCTTAGATGTTTCAAAATACAATTTTCTAAATTCAAAATTTTCTCTTACAGATCTAGTCTTTTTCAATAAAAACCAAACAAAAAAAACAGTCTTCCAGACTTTAACACATTGGCAATAAAGCTTTGTAAGAACAAAGTTATTCAAATGGCATTATCTGCTATTTGTCTTATTCTATATTGCCATTTTTTCCCCACTGAGTGCTAATAAGTGCTTTCTGTTGAAGAGGTTTACATTTAACATCTGTCAGTTGTATCCAGAAGTAGCACCTACAGGGAACTGTCAAATAGATTGCCATTCTCCTCTGTAGCACCAGCAAATCTGTCTCACATCATTTACATACAGATAGTTATAGGCATTCATCATTTCATTATGCTGACTGCCTCACTATTTTAATGTATAATGTCTCTTTAATGAGCCTCAAAAAAAATACAGTATTCCTTGATTTATGACTGCTTAACTGAAAAATTATACAGATTGACAAAAACTCATCATAAAGCCTTTACTGTGTTCCCACTACCTTGCACTTTAAATTTAACAATTACTCTCAAGTTAATATCATGATTTGCTTCTTTGACAAAAGAAATTATCAAATTTTAACACACTAGACTTCACAGTCACTGCTGTTTAAATAAATATACTTTCACTTCCATGAGAAAGTAGTATAGAGTTTGGCAAATTAGAATTGATTGGGTTTTGTCCAAGAAATAAATGTATTGGACAATTTGTTTCAATATTACTATATGTCAATTACTGTATACTTCCAAACTTATCATGTGGAATCCTGCTGAACCAGTCATGCACAAGTGACTCATAAACGAGCCAATTTACATGTTCAAGTAAATTGAACTATGGTTTATTGTACGAACTTCAATTATTTCATACACAAATGCTTACCACTGAAAAACAGTTCTGCCATTAAAAGCACGCTGAAGTATTATAAACATACTGAAAACAACAAACAGAAAGCTGAGAAAGAGGCAAACACTACATTCACTTGACTGCACTGAGGCATTATTATGGAGGACAGTTCTCCCAGTTGCACCTCTGTGTGTTTATAGATATGTGAGTGTTCCTGGGGCATTGGGATTTGATTATCAATGCTGAAAAAGTTTACAAACTGTTCATCATAGCCATTGAAAGCAAGAACTTTCACAAAGCATGAGAAAACTCCTGATACTTTGTTTCTCTGACTGATGTTTCTCCCTTAACAGAGATATCTAAAATTTTTTACTCTCCTGTCTAATATTTCTTAAGCTTGCACTATAGACAGTCAGTCAGTACACAACTCCCTCCCCTCTGCTCAGCCATTCTTTTCACTAGGTTTTAGAAACATAGTATTGAGACCTTACTCTATTTCAAAATGCCAGCTCCTACATCAGGTTCAAATGTAATGAGTGCAGACACAAACAAATGCACACTAACGTAACCTTACACTGCCTTATCTCATAAACATTCTTTCCTATTCCCAAATCATGAAGCTAGGCTAAAAAGGCTATCCATTCAATGCAGTAGAAACATACAAAGATTTAAGCAACAGATGGCAAGCTACATTCCCTAGACTAGATCCCTGTAAAAAATAAAAAAGTCAATTTTAAGTGAAAAATCAAACAAAACAACGTACAATGCTACTGCATATTTAAGAGATGCTTCAGTAGATGCAAATACATTATGATACAAAAGAAAATAAAGTACAGAAATTACACTGCTATATTTGATTCTGGCAAGTTAAATTCTCAATACAGTAAAAAATTTTATTTCATAATTTTGCACTCATATTTTAAGTCTCTTTGGACTGAATAGTCCAGTCAATATCAACATGAGTTTCAAGGCGTTAAACTTGCAAACAATATAGGCGTATTATCCCCTAATCAACACCATGTGTTTTTATCATCTAAGAGTATTTATGTCTTCTCATTTCAACCATATAAAATGACAGCCTACCAAATAAACAATACAACATTCTCTTTTTATTCCTTTTTCTTAAGTTAATAGATCAGAATACTTTCACAGTGTTACTCTGTATGCAAAATTTACAACTCTGCATCCAGAAAACTACTATACCAACTCAAATATCTGTTCCAAATAAAAACCCTTACTTTATAAACCTGGAAACTTCATCAATTCAAAATATCTCAAAAGATCCATTCATTCTCATAAGACGATTTGTATCTCAGATTGTATTAGTGTGATAAAATCCAATCTAAAATAATATTCAATATTTGCTAACCACAACTTACTCCTAGACACTGACCATCTCAGAGCTGTCTTTCAGTTTTCTTTGATATTATCTGTGAGGCACATAACCAGGAGTAGCCAGGGACAATGTTCATGCTATGTCTGTTAATGTTCATGTTGTATATCTCTAGCTGGGAGAGACTATGATTAGTTGTTCGTCTTAGTTACACAGAGAGAAGTTGGTAAGAACAAAGTAAATACAGCTACCCCTATAGCCCCTTCATGTTATAACTCTATTTCTTGCTTTTCTAGCCTTAAAAATTGTTACATCTCCTACAGTGTACAGTTACTACTTCTGAACACTGGCTAATAGTGCCTGGGACTCATGATTTTCTTTTCTTGAGGCAATGGAGGAACATCAGGACATGCTTTAAGTCTTCATATTGTTCCTTCTTATGTGTGCATATAAATATATGTCAGTGCTTCTCTGGCAGAATACTAAATTAGCCATTTTCCTTGTAGAGTAGTGAACTACACAAGAACCCAAAAAAATTTTATGCAATATGTTTCACACAGATTGAGCCTACTTACAGGAAGGTGGTGTTGCAAAAGGATTCAATACTTCAATCAGTGTAGTCTGTACATCAGAAGAAAATCCAGGGTGTGTTCTGTTCTGTCTTTCTGTAGATACACCTAGGAAATAACCAGTAAAGAATAATTATATTTTCTAAATATAGAAAATAACATAAACCAAATTATTAGAAATTTAAAAATAAGAATATGCGGAGCAATAATTTACTGCAAAGCCCATACTATTATTCATCAATATGCAATTACAGGAGACAAAAGTTTACATTTTCTCTTCATTTAATCCTGTAGTACTCAAGTGATTTCAGAGTCCTTCAATCTCAAGGCTGGCAAGTAGAATCAAACAGCTGTTATCATTACACCTAAACAGCCATCTGGTAGCCTGAAAGGAGAATCATAATGACCACAGTGGGAACTGGTCCAGTCTTCCAAAACAGCACAACCAGGTTTCCATTCAGCATGTAAAGCAATTGTAGTATATAGGACACATAAAATAAACAGTCATGTTTATTTTAACAGTAAAGTTAATTCATATTTTTTATCTTTCATTAGAAACAGAAGAAGCAGCTTCTATCCCTTCTGCTTTAGTGTGGCAGTTTAAATTTTAGGCCTTGGTTAGGTTTGTTGTTTTTCAGGCCTTCCTGGGAAATGAGTCAGGTGACATACATCCACCAAAAAGAGGTATTCCCTACTATATTATGCCACCTGGGATATAAAGGGATAGGGAGGAAGTTCTGGGTCAGTCTCTCTTCTGGCGGTGTGGGAGAAGGATCGCAGCTTGGGGCTGGATGCTTGTGTACTTGGGTAATATAGTGTCTTACCTGTCTTCCATGGGTGTGCATATATAGTACATATATAGTACTGCTTGAGTTACCTCTCTTTTCCTGTACACATGTATTTGCCTGGTTTTCTTGTTGTGTGCATATAGTGTTAAGTTCCCTTTTCTTCCTCTGTAAATAAATATGTATATATCTAGTCTCCTTATGGTCTGAAGCTTTTAAGTCTTCTTTCCTTCCCCTCAGCTTTTTTGCTGTTTTTCTCCCCTATGGGGAAGTTGGGGGAGGGGTGAGGACCCCTGCCCATCCTGGGAAGCCTTTATTTTGGTTTTGCCCAGGGTCAAACTGCTACATTTAGATATTTAGCAGAACTCTACAGAAAGTAGAAGAGATGGGGATAAGGCATTAAGAAGGGCCTGTTGCCTGTTTATACATCTTGGTATTTCTTATAATGGGATGAGATTCAGCTGTATTTTCACATCTAAACCAGTACTGACAAGGACCTCTCTTTATATAACTGAAGTCAAACCTGGACCACTCCCCNAAACAACAAACCAAAAAAACTATCCCAGGAGTTAACCATTCTTACTTTTCTCAGACCTTTTTCTCATCTTTTACATCTAGACTTTGCTGCATATTAAACTCTGCTTCTTCATGTCATCTCTAAATCAGAGATAGCTAACAGTTTATGCTGATCTCCTTTCTTAATAATTTTATATATTCCTATCCACATTCTTCCCATTTCTTAACTTGAATAAACCTGGTTCTAAGTCTTCTTTTGATGCTTTTAATATTTAATTTCATTTAATGAACTATCCATAAGCAGGTACATTAAATTGTTTATCCTTTTAGAAAACTTAGACAACTAGTCTGCAAGTTGCTTCACAGCATATCTATCCATTATTCTCCTAAAGATCTGTAGAGATCTAGCAGATCCTTTTTCAGTAGTTTCAAATATTCTATCCCTTGTGCCTTTGCCACAGACTTCCAACCCAGTAAACAGTTAGAAATTAGTATGTTATGCCTCAAATTCATAAAGGGCCATAGAATCATGATTTTTTTAAGATTTGTCAAAAGAGGTCTGCCAAGCATTTTAACACTTCTTGAGCTCTGCCACTGCTGAAATGAAAGGAGGAAAACACCTGTGTAAGAAAGCTACACATGTAACAGTATTGTAGGGTAAATATACTGTCCCCATATTCTGCAATTTATTGTGATTATTTTAAACCTGAGTCCTGTCTTCTTAAGCAAGATTAGCGTCTATTCTATTTCCAAAACTACTTACAAATGTTATGCAATAACATTACATCCAGTATAGACTTTACTGAATTACACTCCTCTCCCCACCATTTACTGTGGGAAAGAGCGACTGAGAATAAATATTAAATCTTTTTAACGCAAAAAACTTATATACTAACTTTAATCTTATCTAGACCACAGTTCTGTCGCTTGCTTAAAAGAATGTCAAAACTGCCATTTACTAAATTAAAGTTATGTCATATCTCTTCCAAGCCTCACAGCTTGCTGCAATTTTTGAACAGATAGGACTGACTTGTCCCCTGCAAATCTATGCTAGCTGTTCAATCTCACCATCTCTTATAGATGCCTAGAATGAACACTTCGATTATTTCAGGACCCTCATGGAAATTCAGTTAAGAGAACTACCTACTGTTCTTCACCTATTTCTTCAGATCCTACTGTCTGTTCTTGCCTGAGCTTTTGAAATTCCATTACCATTAAGTTCTCAAATATGATTTTACTATATATCATGGGAGGATTTTTTTATTCATGCATGCATATTTTCTGGCTTTATAAATTATACAGACAATAATCTCTGCACAAAATCAAGACCCAAATAAGTGACAGTTCTTTGTTTCTAGTTGAACTAAACTTGCGGTTAGATAATTCTTATTTATTTTTCTAAGGAATGACTTTATCTGTAATTAATTTGTTATAATTACTTAAATTGCACTGTAACATTGCTTATCCTAGATTCCAATACTAGCCCCTGAATTTTCCACCGCTTTCTATACAGTACCTCACACAAAGAGGCTAACAGAACATGAGACAGGTAATTAACTATTTATGTTTCATTTTTAAGGTTTGATACAATTGTATGTGGATTTGTCCCACCAGTTCCTCTGATCTTTCAGTTAAGACTTCTATTACAGGCATATTTATTTGTTTAGCTTGCAGTAATTTTCATGCACAGAATAGTCTTTTATTTACTCAGTATATTTATTAAAAGAAAATGCAATGTTACATTTTTAAATACAACTGATTTTCAAAACTGATGTCCCTGTTTTGGGACATCTACATTAGATTGCTGGTTCAAGCTGTTTAAATAGATAGGTATATTCATTAGATTACAGGAAGTATTTTACTTATACGAAAGAACATAAACGATAAAACAAGATGAATCTAAGACCACTTGGAGCAAGTGTCTCATTTGCCCAGGGTTACCTATGCCAGCTTACAGGAAAGAAAACAGAGGGAGGTCTCAGTTAACCACATGTCTACAGTTGTGCACAAAGACCTATATGACATTGACTCCCTCTCACTTGATTCCCCTGAAAAACAGAGTTTAATAGTGAGTGTCACATTGTCTGGTGTTCCTTTACCCTGCCACAGAAACTGGCGAAGGATCTGGGCATTTATCTGGCTCCTCTTGAATAAATTAATGAACTATGTGCTCATCAAAAAATGATTTTCATCTGTATTTTTCAGCTTCTCTACCACTCCAGCTGAGTTGCGCCCTTTTTCCTTCTCAGAACTTGGTCCTCTCTAATCTCTAAGCTTAATTTTCTTTCTTTAATATTAGGATGGAAATTAGGAACTACAACATACCACAAACCTCAGTATGCATTGTACACCTCTACAAGATTATTAGCAAAAAATTATAGCCCATTGCCTATGAAAAGTTTAACACAGAAAGGTAAGTCTAAAACAAATGCTCTGCTTAAACAAGGCCTTGGGATAGTTGCCTCTTTGGCATATGAAAGCAGTGAGAAATATCAGCTATCCCTGGCGAGAAGACTACGTTAACATCTGTATCTCATTTTAAGTACTAGATTAATTTTTTTCATAAGACTTTCTCTGGCTTCTCTGCTCTGTAATATCCCACCCTTAACATATAAAATGACCATAAGAAAAGCAGTTCAGCCCTGTAATTCTACTACTTCCGTGATAATAGCATACCAGATAAGGAATATCTATCAAAATAGTGTCAGAACATTATCTGTTCATTCCAGTCTCCTTTTTTGCCTCATTTTTCTTATCTTTCAGCAGCACATGCCTGGGCTTCTACTCAACACCCCTCACAAAGCTCAAAGATAAATAAGTCAAATAAATACATAAAACCTAAAAAATAAATTAAGAAATACCAACACCAAACAAACCCTCATACACCCTTTTCCCTTTCAAAGGTGGGGCTTTTAAAAACTCTTTATTATTTTCTTTTGCATGAAAAAACATAAATAGAAAACTATGCAATCTCCTCAAAGCCTTCCAGTGAGAAAGGGAGGTGAGGTGATGTAGGACAGGAAGGACACAACAGGGCAGGGCAGGATAACGCACATCGGCTCTGAGTCTTGCCAAGAGTAACCGTGGCCCCCCCACAGGCAGCAGCGGGCAGAAGCGTAAGCGGGGCATCAGGGCTGCAGCAGCTGCACACCCACGGCAAGGAGGCAGCACCGGGAGGTTGTTGCCACGGCTCTGTGAGGCAGCAAGCCTAGTGACAAGCAATGTGCTGTGGTACTCCATGCCATTTTCCACTAGTAAGGCTTCTCCTCAAGCTTCGAGAGTCCCCAAGCCTCCTACAAGAGTCTGTGGACATGATGCAGCACCCACAGAGGCTGGAGGAGGAGCGGCGGGTCACTTAACCCACTTGGACATATGCAAGGTCATGACTCTGGTGCAAGGCATTCCCAGAGGTGCTCATGGGACTGGCAGGTGTCTCTGAGAGACTGATGCCTGTCCTTTTTGAAATGTTTGTGATCCAAGAGAATGCAGGCTGGTCAGCCTTAACTCTGTCCCTGGAAAAGTTGCAGACTAGATATTTGTAGAAGCCTGAGGAGATCACACCCAACCAACTTCAGTGCTCTCTACGGTGAGGTGACTGACAGCTGTGGACATGGAGAAGGCAAGTGGATGTTATGCATCTTCATTTTAGCCAGGCCTTTGGCACAGTCTCTGATATTCTCCTTATCACAAAACTGATGAGAAAAGGGCCGGACAAGCAGATTATAAGGTGAATGGAAAATTGGTTTGACTGCCAAGACTCAGAGAGTTGTGATCAGTGGTGCAAAGTCCAGCTGGCAGTCAGTAGTTTAATGTCTTCATTAACAACCTGGATGACAGAGAGCACTCTTAACAAGCCTGTGGATGACAGTGGATTGGAGTAGCCAGCCAATACACTGGATGGCAGGGTTGCTACTTAAGAGGAACCTGAATAGGCAAGAGAGATGGGCTGACCAGAAGCTCACCCAAAGCTCACTCACCAAAAGCACGTACAAGGCCTTGCATCAGGGATCGAAAACACCCCAGGCAGAGTGGAGGGGAAGGCTGAGGGGACTACAGTCCGGCAAGCAGCTGTGTAAAGAAAGACCTGGCGGTCTGTGTGGACAAGTTCAATATGAGCCAGCAGCTGCGCCCATGTAGCATAGGTTGACTGCATCCTAGAATGTATTATTAAGACTGTAGGCAATGTATATCCAGAAAAGTGATCCTTTCCCTATGATTGGCACTTTTAAGACTCATGTGGAGTACTACACCCACTTATGGGCTACTTGAAGGATTTCCACATACTGAATGACTCCAGCAAAAGGCCAACACGACAATCATGGTACCAGAAAGTATGGTGTACAAGGAAAGGGTGAGAAAAGTGGGCCTGTTCAGCATGGACAAGAGAAAGCTAAGGGGATAGCGTATTACTATGTACAATAACTTCATTGGAAGACATAGAGAAGATGCCTTCAGGCCCCCACCAGAGGTGTACAGTGATAACACAAGAGGTAACAGATATAAATGGAAACATGAGAAATTACAATTAGTTGCTCAGGGAGGGGTTATGTGCAAGTACCATGATAGTGATTAAACATGGCAAGAGCTTGCCCAGAGAGGCAGTGGAATCCATTCTGGGGCTCTTCAAGACTCGACACAGCCTAGCCATCCTGATGTCATTATGCCTGTTTTGAGTTGGATGTTGGACTTCATGGCCTCTGGATGTCCTCTGGCACCCAAAGAACAACTGTGCAACAAAACCTAAAATTGCAGTGAGTGTTTAATCAGATAGTTTTTGAAAATTTGAAAAATGTTAAAAAATAAATTACATTGTAAGACTATTATATATTTTAAATATATGGAAAAGTAAATTCCTTTTCCAATAGTATTGCAATCTGAAATGGACATACACAGGGTATAGATGGTATTGTGCACAAAAGCAGATGCCAAGTATCCAAAACTGTGTCATTTAAAGTTTGAGAATGGTTGCTATATAAGGCCCAACAAAAAGCTAGAAAAAAATTGCTTAGATTTCTTAGAAAGACATACTTTGATGATTTCTCACAATTTTTTAATTAATTTCCAAGCAGATAATTTAGGCAACATTCAGATGCATTTCATTTCGTTACTGACGTACCATGTACAGTGCAACACATTTTCAGAGATTTATAGAAATTAGATTATCATATTTATTGTTGCTATCACTTTTTACCTTTTAAAATAGGAAAGACATTGTTTCATCTTCTACAAGTATAAATACGGCTCTCTTGTACAGTTCTGTTATGAGAAACATGACATCTGTAGAAAAATTATGTTCAGTGGCAATGTTAAAAATATGAAGTTCACTTCCAATAAGATCTATGAGAAAATGGCTGTGAAGAAGTATGAACCCAAAAAAAAAGCAGTTGCCTTACCGTGAGAAGTAGTGTGCAAGCTTGCTGCTTGAAAAGATGAAATATTTTGTGAAGAATCTAATAATAAGTCTTTACTGCTGCATATCTAAATGTCACGCTTTCTGAAAATGTGGCTTTGATAGCAAGAAGCTGAAAAAAACTCAACTCTGAAAATGCCAAAAGAAAAAAACTGCACCACATTTTATATTTTTAATATGTTATATGTGGCCTCTTGAAGTCCACATACCTCACACATGGATACAACAAAAATATATATATTAGTCTTAAACAGCATATATGGTGCAAGTAGTTATGAAGCCATAAAGAGGTCATGATCTTTTCCAGCCTTAATGATTCAATGATTTTATGATCTTATTAATGATGCCTAGGGAGAAAGTTAAAGTAATAGCAATTTAATCAATATCTTATTATAAACATGAAAAGGCTTTGGTACCCAACACCCACAAATATCTGAACAATACTTAGTTGAAAACACTTAGAAAACACTTACTTTAGTAACTAAGTATGTTTCTCTAAAATAATCTTTTATGAAAAAGAGGAGGAAAGTTTCTAGCCAATTATTTCCATTGTAGGTTTTTAATAAAATCCAGATGTGACTGAATGAATCCAGAACAGTCCATCTACTGAGGACAAAGTATTTCAAGTACAGTGTTCTCAGCTGGCTTTTAGCTACAGAATCTAGAAGGTATGTTAAAATGAAACAAAAATATTTTTTTTTTTAGTTAAGTTCTTGATTATTGCAAGTTGCAAAGGAGAACATGGAAAACAGCAACTTAAAATACCCTTGAAACTAACATCACTTTCAAATTGTTAAATTAGACTTTGCTTTAATCTAACTTCACAATTTAGACTATCATGTGTAGACTTTAATATTCAAGAAATTTCAAGGAGCTCTGGCAGAAGGAGAAAATATGCCTTAGCATATAGGAAAAAAGAAGTACTGAAAATTACAATAAAGAACTTATTTTTTTAGCTCCAAATGTCTATAAAAACTGTGTTACTGTGTAGCTTTCATGTTTTAATGTTCATTATATTGTGTCAACTGAATGTAATTTACACTTTCAATATACTTTTATCTGAACTGTGCAACCACTTCAATACAGTAATACTGTGTTTCACTAGCTTTTCTTTTCCTCTAAAGATTTTTGGGTGAATTAGTTATAACCAAGATACCAAATATAAACATCCTGATCTCAATAAGCTAGTTATTTTATCTTTATTACCCAAGATCTTTACACATGAGCAACAGTACATCATGATTTAATTCACCAAGAGTGACAGGCTACTATTTATGATTTGACAGGACATCACTGCAGTAGGTATGTTGACTATTTAATGGCTTTAGAAAGTCTCTTATGGCCTTCATTAACTCATAAAATTAACTTTCATTGTCCTCTTTCATGAGTACTGATGACAAAATGTAATCTTTTTACATGAGAAAAAATGTCTAATGATAGTTTCTTAAGTAAAACATTTTTCTTTAGTGATTTAATTTTTAAAATTTTATCTTGCATGAATTATATTCAGTGCTTCAAAGCACATAGTAACCTTTCAATATTTCTATGGTCCTCTTGTGGTGTACTGTACAAACCCTCAGAAGTGACATATCATCAAACTGTCAAGTATCTACTTGATGCATGTCAAAGCCTCACTATTCAGAACTAGTGAACCCAGACATCTAAGCAGTAAAAAAAGCACAGTGAATTTTCACTCTCTATCTCCACTATATTGTGTCCATGTATGACTACCTCAGCAAAGTAGTAATAGTCTTGGCAAAGAGCATTCATCTGGACTGAAAGGCTGTCAGCAGCAATATGATAGATGTCAATTAGAATAAAGTATGTGATGCAAAGACATTTGCCAATTACATGCATTAGAACTCATAATGACTGATGTCACAAATGTAGTTTGGTGATAAATTATCTTAAGGACAGTAATTATATTTTTCCCTGAGTTGAATATACCCATTTTGAAGTTAAAAAATGAGATCCACAGAAAAATTCTCCCTTCAGACAACAGAAACAACAGCAATGTCAGGGTGTGTGCTTGCTTGCTGAAGGGTTTTTTTTGAGTCAGACCCAGCTTGGATTTCTAAGAAAAATAAATATTATTCAATTTTTTCTTATTTACTATTTGCAAGGAAAATAAATGTATGTGGCATCTTCATCAAACAAGTAAACTGGTGATTTTAAAAGACAATTTAGAAGTGTGTTGAAGAGAGAAGAATAAATGAGTATTCATAAATAAGGATTACCAAAAAAATTACACAGACCAAAACACTTAAGATGGGGAGGATGGCATCCAGCGTAAGAAGAAATGAGAACATTGATAGAAATGGTGGCAGTTGCATACAAAGCTACCTGGCAGAATATCTGGTATTGGCAATTCTTACATCACTATTTAGATCAAGATGGTGAGTTTGACTTAATGATCCTTATGGTCCCTTTCAACTTGAGAAATTCTATGGTTCTATGATTTAGTGCTTTCCAAAATGTTCAAATGTTCATACCAAAACCTTAAACAGAACTCAGAAAAACTCTATATTCTATTTTATCTAGATGATCAGAATTATACTTTTGGCCTAAATGTATATGTTCTATTTTACTTTTAAAAGTATTATGCAATACAGTTACAGAAAGCTGTGAAAAGGCTTCTACCATGAATATAAGTGTGAAGCTTGAAGTAAGGACAAAAAGTGTGCTTCTGGCTGTTTAGGAACCTTCCGTGTCTCACAACGCTCTGGCAGTCGCACTCCCAACACCAGGGGCTTTCCCTGCTGGGACCAGAGCCCCTCCACTGAACCCACTGGTGCCCCACTTGACTACACACACACTCCAAAGTAACACAGGCAGACTAGGTGTCCTACATGTTCGACCCCAGGCTTCCCACAGCAGAGACTCAGATGTCTCATTCTGCAAAGCGATTTATTCACGGGGCAGTAACACAGAAGCAGCCCAAGCGCCTCCGAAGAGGGACTCCAAACAAAAGAACCCCTGGGCTTTTTATCCCCTCACAGTCCAAGCTCGCCAAGTCCTGCTCTTCCTCCCGAGTCCTCGGCTCCTGCTGTGTCTCTCAGTCTCATCCACCGGGCTCAAGCCACAGGCCCCTGGGCCCTTTGCCATGCAAAGGGTGGGCAGTTCATGGCCTCTTGTCCTGTCTGGAGCTCTCCCCATCCAGAGCTCAACCTGCAGCTCATCCTGAAGCTGCACACTGAGCTACCTGTACTGAATGGATTCCTCAACACTCACCCTTTGGCAAAGAGAATTGATACTGTAACTGATGGGGATATATGCATCAAAGGAAGAAGTAAGAGTCAAAAGAACTAATTCCTCCCTAATCATAGTGTTTATGAATAAACAGGGTAAGCAACTGATTTCACAGCCAGATCTTCTACCATTTTATTAATCCAAATACACCCCAAAATTTCAAAAAGCACTGGGAGCAAGGAACAGTCGTGAAGGATGCGTGGAAGCATGTATGCAGAATAGGCAAAGTAAGAGATTAGAAGCAGACCACAGAAACAAAGCATGAAGGGTCACTTGAGTCGCTTATCTACACAGATCCTTCTGTCTTTAGGGATGCCTTTGACAAGGTATTGCCTACTGTGCAGCTGCAGTAAATTGGCCAGATCCTCCTTTTAAAGAGTTTTGGCATCTTGAGGATCAGGATTGCTAAGGCTGATCAAGAGCTGCTTTCTGTAATCATCTTTCTCACACACACACATCCACAGGATAGACAGGAGCAATAGAGTCATTAAAGGGCAGCAGGGATAGCTACTGTTGGAAATACAGTAGGACACTGCTTACAAATAGACAGGCGCTGCTGAGTGTAGAGACAGGTATAAAGACTCAGACAACAGCACCAGAAGATAGCTGGGAGTAGCTCACACATAGGCGAATGTCATTTGAAGATAGCGCAAGGATATTGCTAGAACCTTGGTCAAAGCAGGCCTTCTGTCATCAGGGAATTAGCAAAGTGGTGAACTCACTGAGAGCATTCATTCTTCATGCTGCTCAGATCCCAGAATCGAGTGCAAACTGATGGCAGGTTGGTTGCTATCTAGACCATCAAGGGGGCTAAGGCCACAGGAAGAAAGCAGAATTATAACTTAAATTCCGTCTGCTTTCAGTTCTCCATCAGAGAAAACACACAGCAGGAGTTTCTCCTGGCTCTCTGAACTCATAGCTCACCTATACTTCATAGATTGCTCATCCTGGTTCACTGCATAGCCCTAGTTAAAACTTGGTAATAATAAGACTTGACAAACACTGGCTTTGTAAAACAATAACACTGTTTTATTTGTAATTGATAATGAGAGCCAAAATTCAAACTATGCAAAAAATACATTTTTATAAAAAGAACTATTATAAGCTATGCAATAGCATTTTAGTGAAGGTGCAGCTTTAGCATGCACAGAGAACTACGAATTAGGCAATTTTAAGGGTAATGAGCAAAAGTAATGTAGTTCTTTATGAACAAGTTGTCATATATGGCAGGAGTGTGACCTTTGCAATGGGATATGTAAATATATATACATATATACACACACACACACACACACACATACACGCCAAAAACAGGGGTTTGAGTCTAACAATGATAACTGCTGCCACAAGTGAAATCCAGCAGGTATGAAAATCAACTTCTGACAAAAACCATGAGGTTAATTATTTCACTGATGAACTACATCCACACAGAATGGAAATAACTGCCTTTAGAAAGGGAAAAAAAAACAAACAAACAAACCCAAAAACCACACATATATTTACCTTCTTACAGCAAAAAGGGAGTGCATCAAAAATTGAAGTTAGGCCTAAAACTAGGCCTAAAACTGCTAATGAGCAGTTAAACACAGATGAGACAGGAAGTGTATTTGTATTATAAAGTATGTATTAACACCATTAGTAATCTCAGAATGAGTGCAAATTGAGATGCTAAATTTCCTATGTCATGAAAGGAAGAGAGGTTGTCTTTAAAATACACTTAAGTTCAGATTTTTTAAAATAGGTACCTCAAGTCTGGACAGTGTGGCTAGACCTCACTGTGCCTTCCCATCTGCTGTTCATATACTGGCATACTTTGACCAAGCTATTTTAACAATGGGAAAAGTCTTGCATCAGAACAAATACTGAATAATGAGTTTATGAAAATATTTATGTTGTTTAAAAAAGTAACTAGAAGTTATTAGAATGAGATTCAAAAAATTAGAGGTAAAAAATACTTGATACAAATTGGAGCACACTGTTCAGGAAAAGGAAACCACTAAAGTATGCACTCTGAGCATATGGGATTCATGATGCTGGGAAAAAAAAAAAAAAAACCAACAGATGAAAGATCAAGTATCACAGAGCAGAGTTAGTGTACACACAGGAAAAAGCTTATGCCAACTTTTCAATACTGTAAGGAAATGACCTTTCATAAATAACCTTAAGTTTTCACAGTATCCATCTTTATTCATGTTTTCCCAAACTTTTACCCAACACAAGACTTGCCCACTTGCCTCCTCTATCTCCAGCATCCCCTAACTCACCCTTCTGTAATAAATTTTTCAGTTTTTCTATATCAACACAAGCTTAATGCCACGTCAATGACAATTACTAAACTTATTTGTAATTTTGATAAATGAACCATATATGGATTATATTCTAATTCAGAATATCAATTGTTTTCCTAAGTTTTCCAAAACTTTGATGTAATTTCATTTCTACACTGAAGCCAAAGTTGTAAATTTAGAAGAAAAAGAAGAAAGTAGTCTCATGAAGGCCTGCAGAAGGTCAATTCTCAATTTTCTTTAGGCAGCAAAGGTTAGATTCTGAATCCAGCTCATGAAGACATTCTGAGTTTTGGCTTCTTTTTAACAAAGAGAACAGGATAAAATAATAACCCCCTTCTGCTGCTGTGGAAAGATTTTGTAAGGCCTAACATATTCCTACACCTGCTTATCTCAGCCTGGGAAGAGAACAGTTCTTCCATGTTCTGTTTCCAGTTCCTGCCAAATTCATATTCATGCATTTTTAATAAGAGTACGAGGAGAGTTCTGCTTCTCTCCTTTCAGTGTTTGTAAGTAACTGTAAGAAACTGATGACGGCTATTTCCTTGATGGACACAAGCCACACAACTAGAGGAGATTTTCCTATACACTGTACAACTTAGAATGTAATCAAGTCAAGGCTACTGTCAATGTCAGCTGATGTTTTACAGGGTTTAATTCAAAAATGTGAGATTTTATGGACCAGTATAATAAAACAAGGTAGAATGGTTCAGCTTTTGGAGAATGAAAACCAGGTATTATTTTTAAATTTAACAGGGGTAATAAAATTAAAGGGGAAGCAGCCTTCCACCCTTTGAATAACACATAAATAGGTGGGTCTATAGCCACCTGAATGGAAAATCCTGCGTCCCAGCTCTATTTAAAATACAGCATTGATTCATTCAATCACACTTTACCATTTACAACATGAACTTATGTGAACTGTCTCCCACTGATTTGACTATTCTCCTGCAAAGAATACATCAATAATAATCTAACAGATTTTCTTCTAATTATTGTAATATTTCTCCATTGATATAGCTTCTTTTTACTGCCATATGAGAGATTTTATTAAAACACAGCCAAAACGCTGCTGTGTTAGTATCAATTAAGCTTCTTGATCTCCCTTGTATAAACTGAATCTAGAGAATGAAGCAGTGACAGAATATATCATGTTTCTGAGTAAGAAATAACATTACTTCAAATGCACATAGTATCAAATTTTATCTGTCTTAAAAATTAAGGACAGATAATTTTGGGGAACCAGACCAGTGTTTTGGTGGTTTTTAGATGACTATTCATTCTAGGTAATTACGTTCATAGCTCAGAGTACACACATACTGCTTTGGCAAAATGTTTGAAATACAAAACAAAATAAAACAAAGAAAAAAAACACAAAAAAACAACCACAACAATAACAAAACAAACCCCAAGACCCACAGCTGCCACAGAGTGATTGTGCTCAGAGTTGAAACTGTGCTGTGGTAAGAAGAAAGGTCAGATTGTGTTCAGTTCTGGTCCCCTCAGTTCAGGAAAGATATTGAGGTGCTGGAGCGGGTCCAGAGAAGAGCAACAAGGCTGGTGAAGGGACTGGAACACAAGTGCTATGGGGAGAGGCTGAGGGAGCTGGGGTTGTTTAGTCTGGAGAAGAGGAGGCTTAGAGGTGACCTCATCACTCTCTATAACTACCTGAAGGGAGGTTATAGCCCGGTGGGGGTTGGTCTCTTCTCCCAGGCAGTCAGCAATAGGACAAGGGGGCACGGGCTTAAGCTCTGCCAGGGGAAATTTAAGTTGGATATTAGAAAAAAGTTCTTTACAGAGAGAGTGATCAGGCAGTGGAATGGCCTGCCCAGAGAGGTGGTGGATTCACCATCCCTGGAGGTTTTTAAACTGAGATTGGACGTGGCACTGAGTGCCATGATCTAGTAAACTGACTGGAGTTGGACTAAGGGTTGGACTTGATGATCTCTGAGGTCTTTTCCAACCCAATCAATTCTATGATTCTATGATTAAAATATTCTGATCAGGAGATATAGTGAGAAGAGAAAAACTAAAGAAAGGCTGGTCAGTGTGTATCACTTGCACATGCTTTGAACACCCATGTCAGCACCACAACTGAAAGAAAAATACCCATGTTTAAGTTTACTGATGTTTTAATACTAAAAAAAACCTGTTTAAGCTAATAAAACCTGTCAAGGCTAAATTACATTATATACCCAAAACTGATGTATCTGTGTAACATTACGTCTTATTGTGCAAGTTCACACAAGTAGGCATTACTAACTAATGGACCTTTACTCTGTTTTATGCTTTTTACATTCTTTAGACTCCACAGTTACATGTACCACACTACGTGGCTAAGGAAATTCATTTTAGGCACATTTATAACTCTTTTATCATTCTTTTTCAGAATGCCATTAAGATATAGTCTGCTGATGGCTATAAAAATGAGAAATCTGAAAATGACTGTATGTGTTATGTCTTGAAGCTATGCTAAAATTCATTAAAATTATCCAATAAAGTATGGAGTTAATCATTAGTTTCAGGTGTGATATATTAGTGGAACGCGCTGTCATCACAAGAATCTTTGTTCTTTTTATAATCTATCTCTATGAAGTTTTTACATTAACTGCAAAATTGGATGTCTCAATGACAGGTAGAGTGTTCTTTAAGGACAGGTAGTTTTTCCCTCAAAAATATACTTGCCTAATTGGGACTCTGCAGGGAACACATGAACACTAAGCTATATACAGCTTGAGTAAGCACAATCAATCTAAAATTAT
>VWZG01011780.1:1402-57579 GCA_013396735.1 Grallaria varia | reverse complement strand
CATGAAAAGTTAAGTTTAAGTCTTCTTGTCAACATAGAGCATTAGTATTACAAGTTGTACAGTAACTAATCCACAAACAGAAAATGGTATAGTCATAGTATAATGAAAATTTCAGTCTGAAATTATTTTATTTAAAATGAAATTAGAATTTAATTAAATTATATTGTTATTTCATTGTATTTCCAAAATTAGTCCTCCAAAATAATAAAATCTTATTCAACATTTATTTAAGGAAAATTGTAGACATTTAGCAGGAATGTTTCTTATATCTTATGGTTTTTTCCTACATACAATAATTTTGTATTTAGCATCAGTAGCTACATATATCAGCTGACTGAAACTACATGAACATATAGATAGGATATTTTCTTAGCAATATACAACAAAGAGCCCAGACTAGTAAGCCAGTAACTTGGCTCATATTTAAAAACATCAAACAAACAAACAAAAAAACCACCTGAATTTTATTAGAGAACTTAATTCACATTAAATACAAAACAAATTTTAAAAAAAGTATTAATAGTGATAAAATATTTTTGAATAAAAAACCCAATGTTTACTACAAATGCCTTCTCTTCCTTCTAATGAAATTCTTCATTACAGTCATAAGTGGCTAAAGAGATGTAATTGCCTGACACATATATTTTTCATCTAATTTTAAAGTGCTGAATGATAGCTGTGTGACTTTTATTTTTATGCTGAAAAACAAAATGCCCACACGTAGTAAAAATCACAATTTTGTTTAATGAAGCTTAACATTCTGTGGCAATCATAATATTTGAAATTATAACATTAGGAAAATTTACTTTAATTGTTCGAAAGCCATTTAATGACTTCTCTGACCACGATTTTTTGTGTATTTAATTTTGTTCCAGCATATTTCTCCTTTACTAAATTACAAAAAAAAGGAAATGTAAATATTAAACATTAAAACATAAATGTTACCCTGTGTTAATTATCATGCTATTTATACTAATCTAAATATTAACAGGTCATGTTTCCCTGTGTTTCTTATTTACTCACTGAAGCTATAAATGATAAAAGTTACCTACACATTGACTGTTTACTCATCAAGTATTAGTTAATTGTATACAGTTGCAGTAGATCAATGCACCTGAAACAAAACTACTTCAGTCTCTCGGGAAAACATTAAATCTCTAATTGATGTTTGAAGCAAGAGAACTGGCTCTACTTAATAGCTATTTCATCTGTTCTGAAGTAATTTCCTGGGCTTCTACCTTTGAACCTGCAATAAATCTCTCAGGCCTCAGTCCTTCTTTCAGCACCTAAAATAGACAACATACTTTTTTCAGACTGATGTTGAGCTAAGAAAGGCACCACAAATATCTTGGGAAGAGATGTGATTTGCATTTACACAGAAAATGAGTTACTATGAGATTTCATATTTCTAGTATTACCAAATCTTTTTGAAAGAGGAAAATATGGTTTTTTTAGAGTTGGCAGGAGATGTTGCAAAATGAAAAAGATCACAAATCAGATACTCTTTACATCAAAGTGCTGTTGCTTTGACATCACAAAGTAGTTTCTACAGTATGTGCCACTGTTGGCAGATTACGTAGGAAGGAACATTTTACACACCAGTTGTCTAACTTTTCTGATGGAAAAGTAATGAATGTATGGATTTGGGAAAAAAATGGTACTACCCCATCTGAGAGATTTTTATATTCTTCAGAGTAAAGAAATTGCTGAAGAGTCTTCTTGGAATTTTTGTTTCCCCCTGAAATCATTACAGATAGATGAAAATCAGTTTTATGGGGTAATCTATAACATTCATATTCCTTACAATGGTCTCATATCCTTAATTGCTTTCCAGCAGCCTTTTTTTTTTTTTCATTTTTTTCCTGTGTTCCAGTTTTATTTTCTTGTCATTGCCTTTTTGTATAACCAATAATGATTAAGCCAAGAACAACAGAACTGCTTTTAATGTCACCCAGAAAACATTGCATTGCATCAATTTTTAGTGTTTAGAAAGAATTGGTCCCCAAACCAAAAACTGTCTAAGTTAAGTTAAAAGCTCAAGTCATTTTTGTACACTTAGTGTGGAGTATTTTGTTTCATGGGCATGGTCTTAATCCTAGTGCAGATCTCTCCATATTATTAAGACAGTATTCCTACCAAAACGCAGTTTGGCTGCTTTCAATATAATGCTTTGGAAAATTCAGTAAATGGCTTTCCTCATTAAACAATAAGAGATATAAGAAGACAATCATTTATACTCAAGGATGTAGAAAATGCATTCCACTACAAATTTTAATTAGCTATTGTGGATATAACAATTATTATTTTAGGGTCTGGTCACCAACGTGACATAGTGGAATCAATATGAATATATGTTTCTGTACTGTAGTATGCATTATCAATAGATGATGCAATGCTACTGGTCATTCATCAGTCATGGCACTTAATTACTTTAAGTATTTAAAGAGGCTTCTGATATCAGAAAAGTCAGCCCCATGTAAAGGTTCATGTGCAGCGGGTTCTGAGAGGAATTTCTTTTCACAAGTGTCCAAAATAAAGTGTGCTGTCCATATGAGAACTTTTTTCAGTATTTGCAAATCACATCAAATCAAACACCTTCTGATGAATTACTGAGAATGAAGAAAATATATCACAGTTCTGTTTCTATGGATTTTGCTGTGAACTTGAAAGGTAATGGGATTGCAGCAGGAAGCGAGAAACATCCACTTCTGTATTGCTATCAC
This sequence comes from Grallaria varia, assembly GCA_013396735.1. Classification (NCBI taxonomy): domain Eukaryota; kingdom Metazoa; phylum Chordata; class Aves; order Passeriformes; family Formicariidae; genus Grallaria; species Grallaria varia. The sequence goes on along the minus strand of VWZG01011780.1, from coordinate 54,856 downwards.
AACCTAAAGTAATTAATTCCTAGTACTCTCGTAACTATATTGTGACCACAAAGGTACGCAGTACATACAGTTAGTCTGTAGCTGGAATGTACTGCAAAGATACTTTAGGGATGCATACACAGCACAAAGGTTTCAGGATTAAAGCTATAAGGGGAATTTGATCAATTTATGAATAGTGTCAGAGGACAGGTTGCTTATTACAATGAAACTTTAGATTAGGTGACTTACAATCCCTTTTCAATAGTGTATCTTGAAAATTAATGTAAGGGCTTCCATGTTTCTAAAGCACTATTTTCAGTTGAAGTTAACATGGCAGGAGCAAACAGACTCTCACTGTGTTTTTCAGCACATTTATCCTCACTTCATACTGTGATTCATCACAGTCTGGGTGCAGTGATTTGAAAGTCTTATAATGCACTAATGCATTACTGATAGCTATTTTCATTTAGTAAAAGCAGTACCAGAATTCTTAGAGCATTTCAAAGCCTTGTTCCTCTATAGCAACTTTAGCAGAAACCCTGACATAGCTGAAAGTAGCTGAAACATTAAAAAAAAAAAAAAAAAAAAAAAGAAAGAAACTGGCATCCACATGAAATGAACTCTCTTTCTTCTCAAGTTACTGTACATAGAAAGTATTGTCTGCTCTTGTTAATTAACAGGAACAGGCCCCCTCCTTACTTAAACATACAACAGATGGAAATGGAAGCACCCTGCTACACAGCACCCTCATAAGGGAAGATAACCACACAAGACACCCATCCTTTATCCTGCAGTGTAAGAGAGAACAATTGCATGGAAGGAAAAAAAGGAATTCAGGACCTGTGGTTGCTAACTGTCTGTGGCTACATAGTGAAAGTGTATGACAGTGCTTAAGTTCCAGAAAGCATTTTATAATTAATTTGTTCCGTTAAGAATATGAAAAACACTAGTCATCTTAAAGTAAGGATCTTGTACGTGGCACATGCCAGTTTTTTTGTTGTTTTGTTGTTATTTTGTGTTTTTGATGCTAACTTTGGCATCAGCATTAGTCTTTTAGTATTACAGAAAAAAAAAGGTGCTATAGTGCACACTCATAATGCTTTGCAGTAAAGACAGGAGATCAAATTAAATTTTAATAGAAACCAACTATTTTCATATGCATTAATGAGGAGCAGAGCTGTAGGTAAGAAAATATTTATTAAATAGACATTTGTATATCATAGTCCTAAATTGGCAGGATTCATGGTAAAAATCACAACGCCACGATCACTAGACAAATCCACAACGGTAAGGCATAGCTAACATCAAGTCAACAAGGTGATGTCAGGATCAGGAAAGCAAAGTAAAGGCCTAGGCACAGTCCTACAACACATCTTAGGAAAAGGGCGAGGTTCTGAGCTCACAGCTCAGTATCACAAGACAGCTGTTTCACACTGCCTAACCAAAGCCAGCTGTGCCAGCTCATGGGCAGCTGTACCCATGTTGGAGCTGGACACAGTTTGGCCCTGGACCTCAAGGAATGTGAGCAGGATGGAGTAGGCCCTGGGGGAGAACTTGGAGTCCAGACAACAGCTCCAATAATACTACAGCATTTCTAATGCTTCCTATTTTTTCACATTTTCTTTACTTTAGATCACTAAATCATTGAGAAACATTACAGCAAAAGTGTCAGCATCTTAGCTAAGGGTCACCAAATACCAAATGCAGTCTTCTCAATTTATTATATATTAGCATGCTTTAATGAAAGAACCTAAAATAACACAACAAAATATAAGGAGACGCTATCACGTTTCCTCTTTCAGTCTGTAGTTTCATTTGAGTCCTTAAAAAAAAACCCAAAAAAATCCTCTTTTAAAAATAACTTCAAACTAGTAGTATCGCTAGTAAATAACTTCTGCTACATTTAGACTCAACTCAAAATGCTGTAATGTATTAGGACATTGTTTTGGTTCTTATTTAGAATACAAATTTTATTCCAAATTTCAGAAGCATTACTAAAATAATTAAGATATGCCATTTAAAAATTCTATCTAAACCCCAACTGTACTATGAACCTTGAAGTCTGATGGGCTTTTTCTTAATTTTAAGCATGATCCTGGCTTCTAAAAGTGATTATTGATTTTGGTGTTTCAAGCTGAAATAACGCAGACCAAATTTTCAGGAAGCAGACTGTAGGAGCTCTGCACTGCAAATCAGTTTACAATGCTGTAATTTTTTATTGGTAGCAATTTTTATTTAGACTCTTGGTCATGTTACTCAGAAATACAGCAAAACCCTTACCTGAATTCTTTCAACTGTACCATTATGGTCACTGACCAGTGAATCAGGAAATGTCTTTTGAAATGCGCTTTGTCTGTTCAAACAATCCCTCAGAACAAGATGGGATATTTAAGGATACAACCTCAAGCACATAATTCAAAGCAACGTAATGATATTTATGATGCCTTCTTTTCAATCGTAGGACATAGCTCTAAGCAGATTTCATTCATTCAAAGAATAAATTTTTAGTTCTTTTAAGAAGTTGAATAAACTCTGCAAAGCATGCCAACTGGCAGGCACAGATGCCCACAATTCACACACTGATATTTATAAAGCACTTCACAATTTGTCACAAAAAACCCACAAAAAACCAGCCAAGCAAAAAAAAAAAAAACAAAACACCCAAGCAAACTGACAAAACACATTTAATTTGAATTCATGATGAGTAGTATTTTATAAATAACATAAAAGACGGTTTTGTTTTACCTGCAGATTAACTGTAGCAAAGGATAGGATACCCTTGGAATACAGAGACGAGAAAAATCAGAATGCAAGCAAAAACAACTATAAGAAACCTCACATTTTGTATTTATTGTTATTATTTCTAACAATGCTAAATATTTAATTTCAGTAACACAGTATATTTTGTTTGTGATATGCAGTTTCCAGGTTCACAAACACAACATGGAAGTTTGTGAATGGCTGATGCCGTTTTAATCCACCATGAAAGACAAATGTTCTTCCCCAGGCCTCAACATTTGTATCCAAGCTCCTAATTGCTTTTCATGCCCTAACAGTTTTTCGTTTTACTGATGTACTTTCCTGGACTCCTGATCACTCCCCTAGGCCCAAAAATCATTATAGAGTTTTACATATTCTGTCCAGAATACTTCTTTTCTCACTAATTATTTCCCTACCTCATTATTTGAGATGTTTCTACAACTACTATTGAAATGAAATAGACAAATTTGTAATTTTATTAGTTATATTATATATCACATCAGTTTGTGTAGGTTTTTTTCAAGATGGTACATAGCAGACAGTATATTGCAACATAAAGTTTCAGCAACTATATGGCAATGTGTGGGTATTTTTGTATCCTATACATTGGATAAACTGGACTTGTTCATTTTTTGGCAAGAAGCAATAGTAACTGCAGTCATCAGCATTACAGTTTTGGGTCTTACAAAATTTCAGGGAATACTTTTTAATGTTAATTATACTTAACATTTAGGCATTCTATAGTGAAAAAACTTTAATGTCTTTCTCTACTAAAATCAACACTTAATTAGACATAACAGAAAGCTTCTATTTGATGGAACCAAAGGGTCAGAAAAAACCAAAATGCAGCTGTTTGCTCTCACTTATAATTATGTGCATCTGTTTGAATAAACATTTAGGCTGAATGCATAACAGTGTGTTTTACTGAAGGTAAGCAAGCAACTTATAAAAATAGTGAGAAAAAAATAAAGAATTAAAAAATATAAATTCTCATGAGTATTAAACAATAGCCAAGGAGATAATTACTCTACGTAGACTAACAGCGCAATATCCTAGAATTTTATTATGACATACAAAGCCACAGAAACTGTTTACCCAAAAATACACTTTTGAAAACTAATCCAAATAATATAAGCCTATTGGAATCAATCTTTTCATTGATATTTATTAATTTTATTAGAGGTCTTGGATGATCAAAGTTTCCTACATATTCTTTTGTTACTAGTTTTTTTTTGGCTTTTCTGGCTTCTGTTTGGCTTATAGTATTTGTAAGCATGAAACACATTCAATATAGGTACACAGCAGTGGACAAAAATCTACATGCTAGTACTCTTAACAACTCTTCACCACTAATCCTAAAAAATAAAATCACAAAACACAGGCTTGCATTTTCTCTGTGGTGTATTAAGCTCTTCCAGTGATATCAAGTTCTCTAAAAGTTAACTTAAAAAAATTAGTCTAGATTCAGATCTATAAAAACAGAAATATGAAGAACCAGGATACTTCAAGCTCAAATTCCTCAAATTCAGGGTGAAAAAAATACCATGGGAATTGTTTAAAAACAGAAAACATAATGTGCTTGTAAGTGCACACTTGAAGACTTGCTCAAGCAACTTAATGAAGAGTGCATTAGAAACCCCAAACAGATCAGATTGTTTAAGTTGTGTCAACTCCTATACTGCATTCCTAAAAGTCTGATCACAGAATAGATGCCACTGTGGTTCAAGAATACCAAAGCATTCTCACCTCTTTTTAAGATTGTAATGTACATGTCATTAGTGAGACATAGCTTGCCCTGAGGATTATCACCAGTCAAATAATAAAGAAATAACTTTAAATGAGGCAAAATATATCAAAGTTAAAAGATTGTACACAGTACAGAACATAATAGTTATGAAATTTAGCAGCCTGTAATTTGACAATACATCATTTCTATGTTGCTTTTATTCTGTACAGGCTAAAGACAAATGGAGATGTGTTTTATAGAGATGTGTTTTGGGTGCATTAAGTCTCCTCCGTAGACAGCAGAATGAGCATTGTGGGGTTATTCACTTAATTTTGTATAACCTAAAGTGCCAGTTTTGCTAAAGATTGATGTCTTGGTAGAGTTCAAGATCACACTAGTAAACCTCAGTTCTGCTGGACTTTTTCATTTGTTTTGAACAACAGTAAGAAGAATATTTTTGCTACTGAGTACTAGACATATGAGAGGTGTAAGATTTCAGCTAGATTTCTGAGACATATGAAATATAACTTGTGTAGCAGCTATTATCTTTTGCCACATTAATAAATTTACTAAGGCAAGAATCTGATTGTTAAGTGTTCCTCTCTCCTACAGATTTTATTGCATAGGAATAGACATAGAATTTGAAGATAAAATGGGTTTGGAGTCTGCAGTTTGATACAGTTATCAATGTTACAGCATGGCAACTGCAGTATTATTAAGCATGAGAAGGTGAAGGAAGATCTTTGTGTTTCATCCCCTATCGCAATGTGTGTCCTTTTGTCTCATTTCCAGGTCACTGCCTCAGTCCACTGTTCATTATGTTTAGCTATTTTAAAATCTAAACGTGCAAAAGGTTAGGAAGGTTTTGGTGCAATTACACAGTCTCTGGGATCATTACACCTACTAAATAAACAGATCAGAAAGTTTTAAGCTCTTTTCAGCCAAGAAATTTTTTATGACGAGGATGGTGCAACACTGCAATAGTTTGCCCAGAAATATGATATATGCTTCATCCCTGGAAACATTCCACGTCAAGTTGGACAGGGGTCAGAGCAGCCTGATGTATTTGAAGAAGTTCTTGCTCATTGCAGGGACCTTTAAAGGTCCCTTCCAACCCAAACCATTTTTTGACTGTATTTCAGCAACTGCTTGTTTCGATAGTCCCAGTTTGAAAAACTTCCCATACTGCACAAAAACACAACACACAGCATTTCGGTAAATCTGGAAAAGCATGAGTTCTAGAAAATTCAGAATCCTCCATTCAATAGATTTTTAAATACAGTACAGCAGGTGCATCACTAAACTATTTTATTGACAACATTTATATGCAATACTAATTTTAACATTTTTGAACTGTAAGGAAAGCCAGTGGCTTCCAGAAACTCACAAAATTAATTTATTAATTGCATCATTCCATTATGGCCTAATATAGTGATGAATGCATGTTTTGCTACCTAAGTGTACCAAAGTTGTGTATTAAGAACAGTGTCATGCCAGAAATACATTTCAAATTTTCGTTGTGAAAGAAGCAAATTACCTTAACAAATTTGGATCACTATTACACAGTCAGTAATTGTCACTACATTCCTCTCTGATTGATATAACAGTGTCTACAACTGGTGTCTTCTTCTCTGACTTAGAGCATTTAAAGATTACAAATGTTTAAAAAGACAACCAATACAATTTACAGAATCAGTAAGCTCTGCAGTTCTCAGGCATGTCAACAGGTGACAAAGCCACTCATCTTTTAAAAACTTTTCTCCCTCCCCATCCCCCACAAAAAAAACCCCACCTCTTAAACTATATAGGAAGACATTGTTACCTATACTGACTCAGACCTCGTAACTTATTTGAGAAAAAAAATTCTTGAAGTTTTACACTATTCAGAGGTTCTGGTTTAAAAAATCACACCCTACTGTGTCAAAATATGTCAGAATGACATTTTCCTTTTTTTTTCTTTGTTTTTTTTTTTTTTTTTCCCTAGCTCAAAGCTAACATCACTTTTCATTTTTACCAGTTCTTAGGCATAGTGGGAAAAGAGGGCAGGGAGACATATAAACCAAATAGGAGTGACAACATGTAAGCACCACATAATAGTGAATAATTCATCTGCTGGACAGAAATGTAGCATAGACAGTCTTTGTACTTCAGAACCTAGCAAGACTGAACCTTCCTTTCTTTTCCACCATCACAATCTTTACTTAAATTCTTCTAGTTCTTCTCTGAAGGAGATGCAAAAGTACCTGTCCCAGACTGGTACAAAGGCTGACATTCACTTACGGAGTCAGCAAATGTGCAAAAATTGGTTGTTGTCATACATAAATCTCCATGCACTTACAGCTCTGTTAGATACTCCCTAAAAACAGGTATGCCAGATATGAAAATCAGGGAATAAGACCTATGTTATATAGACTGAAACAGTACAAGTCTATTCCTTCTCCCTGAAGGTATGTGCAAGTGTGTCCATGCAGGCAGCATGTGCCACTGAAACTGGTAACAATGTTCTTAAGAGTGTACACACTATTACATATTTGATGCTGTGCTGAACGGGTTGGATTACGCCATCTCTGTAAAATGCCACAGTGAGCAAAGAAAAGATCATAAATTGTTAACTGATACACACAATCTTTATTACAAAAGATCATAAGGGATTAATATGGGACTCATTATTTATCCAGTATTGGGATGTTACATTAATACCTCTAGAGATACATAATAGGGAATAATAAAAGTAACAGACACGGACCCAGTATGACAGTGGCCACTTGCCAGGGAGAACACATACAGCAATGAAAACACCGGCATGATAACAGTTTTGTTGCTTGGTATATTTACAGATTCATTACCTCTAATTCTTCAGGTTCCATTTGCCCCAGTGACACAAACGCCCTGGCTCAAATGTATCTTTATACTCGCCAAAGCCAAAAGACCCAGGGAGAGAAGGTATACAAACTGGCTAAAAGGGCCTTTTTATTTATGTGTTACTGCCAGCGAAAAAATGGAGTTTTACAGAAGCATGCAGAGAAAATGAATATTCCCTGAAGTATTTAATCAAAAATCTTTGAGCTCAATTTGTGCATTTTAGGCTGTTTGTATTTTTAATAGTGCACCTTTTCTCTTGCTTTGTGTAATATCATATATTATTGAAAATATGAGGACAAGTACTAATGCAAATATACAATGTAAATTACATTCCTATATTTCCTATACATTGTGCTAAAAATGTATCTTAAATTTATAAACATGTAATGGAAGCAACTAGTAATTAAACTTGTTTCTGGACTTCCACAGAGGAAGAGTCAATTCAAATCTTAAGAAACCATTTCCTATTCAAAACCAGCCTTTTAAACATGCAATAATTTGAGATTCATTCATAATTATCATTCCAGGCATCCAGAATTTACCTCATCCTTCCAATTCCAGAATCCAAAACCAGAAAAAAAATATAACATCTAACACAGACCTCCCAAGAAAAGTGTCTTGAGCTTCAGTCACAGTAACACACTATTTACTTATTTTCCAGAACTGTAAAGAGACAACGTTCACGTACACCAACACTAGCAGAGAGTTGATGTCCATTCTGAAGATGAAGCACTCCAATACAACTTTGACAGGGAAATTAAGCGGTGAATAACAGTTCCCTCCATTAATGGTAACTGCGGGAAAATATTCAGTAATAACTTACAGAAAATTGAAATACATGCTCTAAGTTCTGTCCGTTATTCCAAAATTACCTCTCCAACACATCACTTAACTCAGCTTCCAAAACCTTCATGAGGATATTTGCTGAGAGTACTCCACCAATTAACAGGCTTCAGATGGTGACTGCTCATCTTGAGATGAGACACGCTCCATTTCAAAGATCCCAGTCAAAATTAGAAACACTGTTACAGTCATTTGTGTGACAAAACCTTATCTCTCTTCCTTAATTATTCTTTTCATTCTTCTCACTTTCCTCATAAAGTTTAAATTGCCTTTTTTAAAAAATAAAAGAAATCATAATCCTAGTTATCTCCATATTAATAATCCATCTACCTCTCTTAGCTAAAATATTAAAATTTTACAGTTACTATAGAAATTACTTCCTTATTCTAGTCATCAGCTACTTCTGATTTGACTTCCGTCCCATACACTTTATTGAAAATATTCTAATCACCATCTTCAGTGATCTATTTATTATGAACTCTAAAAAAATCCACTACTCAATCTCAAAATGTCTGTACTATTAGATGATTTCAAATATACTGACAGACTCTTCCTAAAAATGTAGGCCTCTTTCAAATCTTCTAAAACTCTCTAATTTGCTCTGTATTGTTCTCTGTCTGATTATGATTTTCCCTTCAACGTCCCCACCAAATTCTCTAGTGCAACTAACAAAATTTATTTTCATAATCAACTCTCATTTCCATTTACCAATAAGGTAAGTCAGTCACACTTTGCAATGGCTATTCCTCCCTTCCAGGCTGCCCATTTTATTTGAATTCCCACTTTGTTTTTTCATTCAAAGCTCTCCTTAAAGTGGGCACAAATGCCAACTGATGCAGCTATACCACTTTAAAACTGTAAACTAATTAGATGAGTTTGGAAATATTACAGACCTCAGACCTTCTTCAAAGTCTTCCTCTAGCCTCACATGAAGCTTGTAAATAGGAAAAGGGGAAAAAATTAAAAACTATTCCAATCTCTGTGGCTTATTGAATAAATGTTGCATTTATTCACTTCATCTTCTTTCTTCTTATGCTTTGTTGTTCATTTTTGAGTAGTTGCCATGTAGAAATTAACAGCAAATATTATAAATATTTGGTAATGACTAAGCTTGGGACAAATGATGTCAGAACACACTGTTTCTCTTCATTTTAGTTATAAAAAAAAAAGCCAAAAAATCCCACACAAAAACAAGAATAAAACTTCAAACAGCAACAGAAAAAAATAGCATGGATCTGACACAGGTTATTCCTTTCTGAGGAGGTGAAAAATTTAAGGAGGATACTTAGAAGCTTTGTCTCTATCTTGACGCTGAACGTCAAAAAATAGTTGAGAAATATTATGGAGAGTTGAGATCAATGCATTCTATCAGTTCTCCATTTTGAAGTGTTTTCACTTCATAGAGAAGAAGAAATAAATGAAAAGAATTATTTTGAAGCAAAATGAATATGCAGATATATTCTTGTGAAAGTTTTCTGAAACATCTTAACAAATACTTGCTTAAAATAAAGCCTAACTGTACAAATTCTGCTATAAAGCTCGATGCCACTGATACAGAATCACTAGCCATGCCGCCACATTACAAAACAAGTATGATGAAATATTATGTGCTCAATAAAGAAGGATATAATTTAAGAAAAATGACAATATAAATCTAGGTGTTGGATTTTCCCCCAAAAAAACAAATATCTTGTAAACAGGAAATGCTGTTGTAATGAGCTAACATTAAAGATCAAGAAATAGTTGGAAGGTTTATGTAGAACTGATTTAATTTTTGCTTTGTCTCTGCTACTGTGGAAAAAAGACAAACAAGTGTCTTGGTTTCTCAGAAACACAGATTTGATCATGTAGTTTCTATGTGTCCAATCATGCGTCAGTCACTGGAATTTTTTTAAGTTGCAAAAAAAAATTACTTATTAAAGTATTTTTAAAATCTATTACATAGCTACTAACAGATGTGTATTATAACAAACAACAGTATTTGTGACTGAAGTGTTTCTTTTTGTTTACCACCTCTGGGACTCCTTACATTTAGAGAATATATAAGACAATTATGAAACAATAACTGAAATTTTCACTTGTCTTTCAATTCTTAATAAAGCCTGTCTATAGGATAGTTTAAGCACATTAAGAAAATTAAAAAAAAAGAGAATATTTAAAAATTTTGTAATTTTGGTCTCAATTTGTATTAAAAGAAAACAGGTAGTCTAGTTCATTTACAAAAACACAATTTAATTGTGTAGTAATTACATTGAAATCAAGATGGACTTAATTCAAACAATAAATCTCTTATAAGAGAGTAGTAATTTTATTCACTATTATTATATAGTCATAACTACGCATCAGAAAAGTCTAAACTGCTTTTGTCTTTAACAAAACCTAAAATGTCCTCCAGAATCAAACACACCTTCTAAAGACATCAGTCACTTCACTGAGAAAGCATTACAACCTTGGCACTTGCACCCAAGAGACTGCTGTCAGTCTGCAGTCTGATGCCACTACAGAATTACAGTTTACAGTACACTATCAATGCCTGCTATCTCCTCTGAGAAAGTAAGCTCTGCAGGCTGAACTTTCCAATTAAGTCCCAAAGGCAGAAGAACAAAGCTTCCAAAACTATACAGCACACATTTTTAAAACAATTTTATAGAGACAAGATTACCATTTATTAGCAACATAATCGTGTGCTATAGAGTGAATACTAAGCAAAGTCCCTTTGCATACAATTAATAAGCAAAGGACCCCAACCACTAAGAAATATATCAAAATTATAGGTGATACATTCAAGACAAACAGGTATAAAACCAAAGCTGCCCAAAAGTAATTCAGACTGTAGAGTTAAAAAAAAAAAAAAAAAGCCTTCCAAGCAGGACTAAATGTTACATCAACCACATTTCACCTAGACAACATGAAGGGGTTTCATTACTGCCAAACATTCCTTTACAATGAATATCCCCCCAAAACACCATATTTCACCCTTCTCTAAACCTGTAAACATTGACTAATTAGATATAGCTGTACTTATGAGTTTAAAGGTCTTTGTTCAAGACTGAAAAGAATCCCATCCTTGATCTTAGAAAGATGGATAAGAGGAACTTTTCTTCTTTGTCGTTTTGTTTTAAAGACTTAATCATAAAAGATTTGCAAGTCCATAAACCAGAAAAAAAAAAGTATTTGTTCATCACTTGCTGACATTTTGAGTGGGTGAAAAAGGGTATTTGATATGTTTTTTTGGATGAATTACTGTTGTGATCAGAATCACTAATCATAATGAATTTCCACCTTTCTTTCCTATTTCACAACAGAGTGGGTGGCAAAATGAGGTACAGGAAAAGTGAACAAATCAGGAGGGCATAGGAAAAAAGTGGGACTGGTACATGACAATTGGTATTCCATTCGCTCAGCAAGTCTCGCTTTGCCTACAAGCAGCAATACAGACTTTAAGACAGACCTTACTCTCAGCTGATTAAGGATAAAGTATTTTGCTTTCTAGAATAGCTTTTTGAAAAGTATTTAGCTTTTCCAGTTGTTTCTTCTATTACACATTTTTGCATTCTTCAGTTTCTTTCTTTAGATAGAACCAACCTTACATAGGATTTGGATCTTGATTTTGTATCAGACAGTTCTAGGATGAATACTTGCAAGACCAATGCCAATTCACAACTCTCAAAAACTGAAAACATTAGGCATCTCCCATTATTTTCTGCAGAACAAAGAGCTACAAAAGACTGATCAAATTTGTCACCTGTCTTTCTCCTTCAAGGAGAAAAGTTTTCCTCCTGCAAGAAGTAAAAAAAAAAAAACCACAAAAAACCCCAAAAATGCAAAAACTTCAGTATGCTTCCTAAACCCTTTTATTATACAAAAATATCCATCATTTGTCATAAGTGTCATCTCTTCTTTAATGGATAATCTGGTATTCTTCTTCCTACTCAGTTAACTTGTTAAAAAAAAAGTAAAAAATCAGACAAACATACACTTCTACCAAAAAAATTACTTCCCCAAGTACCCAGGAAACTTATAAAGGCACTCCAGACACTTTATTTCTTCCTGCAAAGAAAATAATGACACAATATGCATTTGTGGTTTTAGCAGAATAGAATCTGAAGGGGGAAACAAACAACATGGCAGCAAAAACTGGCAACTTCTGATTGATCTTTCTGCCTGAATGCATGAAAAATAACCCCAGATGTCTGGATTGACACTATTCAATGAACAGCCAGTATTATTTCCTCTGATTTTCCTAACTTCATTGTCACTTGTTTGAGCATGGCAAGCCCAGCAAAGAAAGAGGAAGGCGGCACTGGATTCTGCACCTGGAGAGGGGCAACCCCAGATGTATGTACGGACTGGTGAACGAGATGCCGGAAAGCAGTGCCATGGAAAGGGACCTGGGGGTCCTGGTCAGTGGCAGGCTGAATATGACCCAGCAGTGCCCTGGGAGCCAGGAGGGCCAACCGTGTCCTGGGGGGCATCAGGCACAGCATCGCCAGCTGGTTGAGGGAGGGGATTGTCCCTCTCTGCTCTGCACTGGGGCGGCCTCACCTTGGATATTGTGTGCAGTGTTGGGCACGGCAATATAAGAAAGATACTCAGCTCTTAGAGAGTGTTCAAAGGAGGGCAATGAAGATGGTGAAGGGCCTTGAGGGGAAGCCGTACGAGGAGCAGCTGAGGGCACTTGGTCTGTTCAGCCTGGAGAAGAGGAGACTGAGGGTTAGGGGTCTGGTAACTCACTGCAGTTACAACTTCTCTGTCAGGGGAAGAGGAGGGGCAGGCACTGATCTCTTCTCTGTGGTGACCAGGGACAGGACTGAGGGAATGGCCTGAAGTTGTGTCAGGGGAGGTTTTGGTTGGATATTAGAAAGAGCTTCTTCCCTCAGAGGCTGGTTGAGCACTGGAACAGGCTGCCCAGAGATGTGGTCACAGCATCAAGCCTGGCAGAATTCAAGAGGCGTTTTGGAGGATGCTGGTGTGCCTCTCGGGGATGGTCCTGTGCAGGGTCCCCTCCCATCCCAGCATATACTGTGATTCTGTGAAAATAGTTAAGCTGGAAGATAACTGCCACTTAGTTTATCACAGTCAAACATCCCACAATTTAGCAGTCTGCTGTAACTTTAATATGAATAGACCAAAACAGTCCAACTTTGCTGCAAATTAAGTCCATTATGTAACTGTATGGCATTTTCTGTCTTCATATTTGGATATTTTTTTTCTGAGAGCACAATAAATATGAGAAAACCAACAAGGTAATTAGTTCAGCTTCAAAGAAGTTATGAATTTTCCTGTGGACTTCAGTGGGGCTAGAATTTTGGCCATACACTTCTTCATTTTTCCTGAAATCCTGGCACATGACATTAGCTGCTACTAATGACTAAACTGATATACCTGTTCACTACAGACCTGGTAGTGACAATCCTTGGCAATTTCCAAGTGAGTGCAACATAAAGGCTGTTAGCACATGCCAAAATTTTCCAGTGCATGCTACCAGATATCCAAGCAGTTTACAAGAGCTACAGGTTTTAGAGTTCTCAGAGAACTTCCTCATGTAGGAGTAAGGTAATAATCAAACAGTTTTTGTACAAGTGTCTGATTATTCTATAATTACTCATGTTCTGCTTTCACCTATAATGCAAGAAGCCACCACAATACTCAGTGGGACAAACTGCAGGCACTAAGTCCTAACTAGAATTCTATGTGGTTAATTGATCAAGCAGTAATCCCAGAGACAGATACGACAGATACATGGAACCATCAAGTTAGCAACTCTCAAGAATTGTTATATTCGCTGATTTATTGATTGTTTCCTTCAGTATTCTTGCTACTTTTTTCTTGACGTTATCTATATAACTTCCTTATATTTAAATACAGAACTATGCAGAAGTTTCACTATATTTTTCATTTCAAGCCCTCAGATGTTACAGATAATAACTATGTTATTCTTCAGAGAATGCAGTGTTTCAATCAAATTTTAAGTAACCCTTAAGATCTGCCTGCCGGTGTAGCTTGCTCCTGACTATTTATAGAATTCCTCCTGTTCACTTAAAAAAAATAAAAGTGGCAACAACCACCCACAAAAGAAAGACATTGCAGTTTTCCTAATTTCTATGTTTAAAAGGAAAAGATAATAAAGCAGGTAAGCCTTTCAGAATCCCAAATAAAATCAATAAAATTACTTAGGCAAGTCACATGTACATTTGTCAAGCTGTGTTCTTATTTTGTATTCTGAACAGTATTGTTTAAAGAAAATTTTCAATTAATTTTCATCTCTAAATAAATGCATACTTGTGTCAAATCCATTTCTCTTTTTGTATGAGATAGTTCCTTCTTGAGAAATGTAAAATTTGTATCTTCAGAAGGGTATTTTCAAACTCTTCTCTGGGGCTTCCAGCTTATTTGATTTTAAAGAATACTTTTCACGCATAATTAACTTTTTTTTTTATTTTATCCAAAATATGCAACTCTTCCTATAAAACAACTTCTACAAGTTACAACAATGCCACTAAACAGATGTTTTACAACTGCCTATCTTTAAATAACTAGCTGAGATATTACCATTAATTTGGATCCCAGCACAGCTAAGCCATTACCTCAGTTGTTAAAGAATAGATTTTTTTCTTTTTAATTGCTAAGTCAATCAGGACTCCATGAGCAGCCTACCTTCTTCAGACTTTCCTCCAATGACCCTAATATGCAGTTCTGTCAAAAATAAGACATCTGGATTCCTGACAACATAGAGAAGGAGGAATTGCGTGACATTAATGCAGTCCATATTGATTACAATCTCTCACGAAACACTCACTCCTGTTTCTCACTGTAATGGATTAAGTGTGCACCCTCAGGATGTTTTGGTCAGGAAGAAATTACAGTATCTTCCTCCTGAACTTGGCCAGCAAAGGTGCATGGTATGAGGCAACAGACATTGGATCACTCCACTCTGCTTTACAGATTTGCAATAATAAATTGCAGGAGGCAGCAGAAGAAAACTGACTTCTGATAGAAGTACATATGGTGACAGTTTTTCATAGGAATCACTCAAACTGGCTTTATGGAAGGATCACTTGGTGCCCATTGATTATAGGATCATGAAGTATATAACTTGTTACTGACTAAAGGGTCTCAGTGGCAGAATTTATGAACAGAGTAGCAGAAGTGCACGACATGATTTTAGGAGTTTTCGCTGCTTGCAGAAATCGTTGCTATAGGAATAATTACAATTTATATAAATTTATATACATACAGCAGTTTTAGTTTAAGTATATACATATGCACACACAAGAACATGCATATATAACAGCACATATATAGGAGCACTACAGAAACTTTGGACAGTCAGTATGCCATTACATAGTGCAGCCATAGCTAATTTTTTTTTTTTTTTTACTAGACCACCTGGAACTGCTGTATTAGGCAGTAAGATTAACATGGCTAGTAAATATTTAAGGCTTTCTTAATATAAGAAGAACTAGAATATTTATGTTAGAAATAAACACCAGGAACATGAATAATTTCAGTCAACCACTCAGTAATAATTTCAGAGGAAAGAAATGAAAGAACCATACTTTCTCCTATAACACATCTAAACACTACCACACAGAATTACATCCAAAGTTAAGCCATTGTCCTGGTGTTGGCTAAGGAGAGGGTTAATTTTTTGCAGTAGTCAGGAGGACACTTGTGGACAGGTTGTTATTCTGTAACACCGCACATCACCACCAGGGGGCAGAAATAAGAGTGTCTCACAGTCAAGAAGAAGGAGCTGGCTTGCCAGTGGGAAAAAGGTGACACTCTCTGTTTGCCATTGTCTTCCACTGTCCTGGTCAATGAGCACTTTACATGTAAATCACCCTCTCTTTTGTACACTTGTTGTTATTAGTATTGTTGCTGTTACTATTTGTTCCCTTATCTCATAGCAGTTTCCAGTACATTGTTTTTATTTCAACCCATAACCTCTGCCTTTCACGTCTCCCAGTGGTGGGGGAAAGGGAGCAGTTTGTGTTTTTCTTTTTAGTGGGAGTACGAAATTTGGGAGTGCTGTTCCTAAACTATGATGCACATTCAAGAGACGGGGGATAAATCAGATCTTTATCAGTTTTCCAGAGTATGAAAACAAAGAAAAGCAAGTGTTCCAACCCAGAAGAACCACTCATCAAAAGAAATAAACACCACATAAACAGAAAATTGACTCATCATCTGGATCCCCAAAAGATAAATGTACTCCTCCTTAGAAGACCTTTGAATAATCCTAGAGAATTTTGAAGCCACTTTTGCTTGTTTCATCAGTGCATTCATTTTGAATTCCTTGCAGAGACACATGCTGTTTATTTTCAAAAACAAATAACCAAACCAACCAAACAAAAAAAAAAAATCACAAATAGCTCATCAGGCCTACTCCAATTCTTCAGGTGCTCACAAATAGCTGTACATTGCTTGGACCTTAAAGGTCCAGGTTTATTCTCAAAGTATGCAACATACATCTGTAACAGTTTTAGTACATTTGAAATTTAGGATTCCAAAGTAAAAGTCTGATGATAGAGTGTGGAAGAATAACCTTCATATTCAAACATAGTTTGTTTTAAGGTAATCTAGTCATTCAGTCATCTTCTAAGAGGAAATCCAGGCACCATTACCAAGATTCCTCTAAAGCCCACTGTAGACCAACAACATTGACACACACCACACCAAGCATAGCATGTACCACTCTAGCCAGCACAACATAATCCTGGCAGTCTCTGCAGTGTTTTCACCTTCAAAACTCTCATACACTTTTTCACAACAACAAACTAACAAATCCAAATAAAACTCCCCACAAAAATAGACAACCCACTCACAAAAACACACGTCAGAACTACTCCAAACAAACCGATCTGTCCGCCACCAAAACCCATTTTTCCTGCATCACACAATGTCAGTACAGATCAATCTTCTTGAGAACCCTTGTTCCTTCCTGAAGAGTACTCCACAGTATAAACAGTAGTCTTTACAGCTACACAAAATATATTCCTTGCAAACTGAGAGTTATCCATCAGTCCTGAACCAAAACTATGTATACTGAGTCTGAAATGCTACAGGCAGTTGCTTAACTCTTCCACCTACAGGATAAAATAAATATATACAATTTTCTTAATGTGTAAGAAAATACCTGATTATAAGCCTGTGTTCGACCTCCACTTCCGGTTCTGCAACTAGTACTTGACCTGATCAAGATCTCTCCTTTCACCCCAGCAGTATCTAAATAGTGATGAGTGTATACGATAGGATATTGAGTGTGAATTACTGAACAGCAAACAAAAGAATAGCAACTCAACGACTTTTTAGCATTTTGTCTGCCTTTTTACAGATAAGAAGCAATTTCCTCATTCTATTTATGCAAAAACACAGAGGGAACACCTAAGGCTGTAGTAAGACTACAGTCTTGAATTCCAGACACGGTGGTGTTGGAAGGGACCTCTGGAAATCACCTGGCCCAGTTTTCTATTGAATGCAGAACCTTAGATTAGGTAATCCAGGGTCCTGTCAAGCTCAGAGCTGAGTCTTGATTTTTTTATTTTTTTTTTCAGTAAAGGGGATCCCACCAGTTCTCTGAGAAACCTATTTCCGAGTTTGTTCTCGTGGTCTGGCATCCAAAAGGAATTTTTCCTGAAGCATCAAGTGCCTTGTTGTCTTGTCCTATCACTGCACAGTCATGAGGAGAGAGCCTGCATTTTTTTTATAGTTATCTTTTAGGTAGTAGAAGACTGTCTGGTTCCCCTCTGTTGAGAGCTTGAGTCTGTTGTCTAGGCTGGAAAAAATACTATCTAGTAACACTTTCTGAGAAATATTACATTTTCAGGTCTGTTGAAACAATGGCATGTTCCACCATTGTCTCATTCTATATGCTTGGGTCAAAATAAGTAAATTCTGAGAAAACGCCACCCACCAAAAAAACCTTGGAGAGCCAGTGGTATCCAGCGAGGCTTTTCTTCTCTTTTTCAGTTTTCATGACCTTTTAACATCACCAGCTCCATAAGGACAGTGTGCTCATCTACTACACCTGTATTGGCATTTTTAGTACAAATCTGTCTTGTCTTGAAGTTTTTCAGTATTCACTCAAGCTCACCACTGATGCACAAAGTGGAACGTAGATACACTGTTCTAGAACCATAAAAGGTAAAAAGTAACACTCTAATCCTTTCTTCTTTTGCCCCTAGCCTGTAATTTTCTTGAGTTCCACAGAACTATAGACCTCTGTACTGAGTAGCATTCCAAAATTATGATAGACATAATGCTAGATGGGACAAGTATTCGCAATATACCAGCTTACAGAGGCAGTTTTACCAGCTTACACTCAAACAGTAAAATTACATTCACAAACCAAAATTGTTGTAGATTCTGGTAGTAACTTAGAAATTGACAAGAAATGCTATTAGGAATACTAGGACAAAGTGGAAAAAAAAAACAGGTTAAGGGTTAAGTGCCATGTCACAATCCTGACCTACTGTATACTAACTTTTCAGAAAAAAAATTACCCATATTTAGGAGAACATGATTTCCAGTAAGATCACTTTATATATTTCAAGTGCAAAATGTCAATTACATAATTGTTATCATCAATAAAACATAGTATTTTTGTGTATTAATATATTATTACATTCAGGCATTTGATCAACAGACATGGAACAGATATTGTAAAATACTTGTTATACGCAAGTGAAATAATAAACTTGCTTGTTCTGGATCCTCACACCCTCATTATTTACTACAAATACAGACATACTATGTACAAATTTAGGTCAAAGATAAACCTAATAATATAACAGTTGATTTTTGACTCCCACACATTCTAGCTCTACTACCAAAATAACCATCTATAAATACATTGAAATTTCCCATAATTGTAGGCCTGTTTTTTGGACACTGCCCCACAACAGACTCAGTGTTTTCCTCCCATAAATTAGCAGAACATTTCCTGCTTATTGCATTCCTCAACTACACTGTGAAAGATGCAGAAGTACGCTGGGACCAATTCTGAAATGCTACTGAAAAAGTCAGTCTTCAGACAAAAAGCAGCAGGGAGCTCTTGCCTCACTAATATCCAGGACACTCTGTAGCTGATTCCTTGTATTGTCGATACATATATTTGTATAAGCAGTAATCACTACCACTTTAGTTCTTACTTATAATTTGTGAAACATATATATTACCTTCTAGCAAACTGGCTGGCATACTTCCAGCATGCTATCTTAAGGCTCTCTGCATTTCAGGGTATTTTTACCTCCACTTAACTAAAGCCTTCTGCAAAGAGCAATGTTCATGTAAGAAAAGGGCTTAATCTGAAACACTAATAGGAAACCCTTTTTTAGACTCCCAAATTTGATCCTTAAAAATTGTTTACCACTGTCCTTATGTATACTTATAATTCTGGTTATAGCATAGTGATGCCTCAGAAGCTCTCTTTAATAACAGCCCCCTACAAAAAGCAAGTCATTGTTTTACTTTACACACATTCACTCGTAGTAAGACAGATGAATTTTATGAAGACTATGCTCATTCATCTTAAAAGCACAGTTCAACCCATTACTGTTATAAAGAGAAATAAACAATACTTAGCATTCTTGTTACAGCTTATAAACCGAACCTCTTTTGCATTTTGGTAATTAGCCAAAAATCATCTTTCTTTATGTTTGAAGCTTAAGCACACACAACACATGTAACAGAGCAGATGATCATATTAAACTGCGTAAGATACTCCACTGTATGTGTCATGACTGAGAACTGATTGGAGATATATTTTCACCCCCACATACCATTTTGAAATACAGAAGGCATTTATTACTCACTGCGTGAGCACAGGGGACACACATTGGCACCATGGAGTTTAGATTCACGATTTCTTTTCAGTATTTTTTTTTAATTACTTGTCTTGATTACTTAGAGCTAGGGCTGCCACCACACAGGTTCCCAACCGTCTTAATTTTCTTCCTTTTTGTTAGCAGATTGCTAAACATGATCATTTGACAATACAGTACAGAAATATTTCCATAATGTTTCCCCTAGTAAGTTACAGTTGTTTTATCCACATGGTTGTTTGGACCCTAGAATTCCCTTCAAGTTCTCCGTGAAAGTTCTCTGCTAGTCAAAATTATAAATGTGACATTCTCTGACACATTAAATAAGAAAATACATTCTGTTGTTGCAAAGCATGTAAGAAAATTGTGATAGTAGAAAGGTGGCTCGTATACATCACTTATTTCTAAAACTATCATTCTTCAAGTACAGCAGTTGACATTCACTTACAATGCCTAAATGCCAGATCTTTTATATCCAGTTCTGACATTGAATGCCTGTGTGTCTACAACCTTAGCAATCAACAGCTTTAAAACTCCACTGAGTTGAAACCTGGATTCCAGTTCCTGCTCATAGGATTTATCTGTTTAGCCAAAAACTACACAGTAGGAAAAAAAAAAAAAAAAGCAAAAGCAATCCAGTGGTGTATCCAAGGCCTCCTCTCATGTTCATGGCATCCCAGCACAATGCTCTTTGGTTACTTCTCTCTCAAAATTACTTGCTGCACATTAATAAACTAACCTGCTGCTTCTGTAGGGCACAGGAGTTACTCACTGAAGATGGCAGACTGAGAGATTGGTGTTTCCACTGCCTGCACAACCCTAAGCACTAAGGGATGCCTGCAATCACTATTACTGCCCTTTTAAAGAGAGCAAGTGTCTCTCATGTAAGCGTTTACTCCTATGAAAAGAACAATAGATTTCTGGCTACTGAATGAAGAGATACTTCTAATGTACAGCTCTGAATCAGTCTTCAAACCCTAAAGAGATGTGAGGTTACAGACAAAACACCGTACATCTGACATTTTCTATTCATCAGCTTGTTGTAGCTTCTCAAGGAGCAGTTAGTTTTCTGACCACACCTCAAAGACAGTTTCTCCACAAAGCACAGAGAGCTGAAGTGCTCTCACCAGTCGTATTAGATCAGACTGCTTAAATTCACTGAATTAAAATGCATGCCTGCCTACACTTGCTGGATCCAGAAAAAATCAGACCATACACAACAAAGGCAACTAGTGACAAGCATACATTTACTAGGAAAGGGAATCTTCAGCTCATTTACACACTGGCTTCAACACAGTATGGAATAAGGAGAGTAAAGACAGACAGAAAATATCTTGTAAATCAGCATTAAAAGTGACACCACAAAGCAATAAAGGGTACCTAGTAAACAACAGACAAAGCTATTCAGATTTTAAAGAAGATTAAATTAGCTTTCCAAACCTGCATAGTAACATTTTTACCATTAATCGAGAGAGTATCAACGACAGACTGACACGACTGTAGAGCCGGTCATTAACTGACTATGTAGATACCAAGAAACTGATCCACCACATTGCTGAATTTCGACTAAATAACTGGCCAAACTAAGAAAATTCTTCTCAATAAAGCACCTTTACATGATAATTGGGTTACAAGGTAAGATATATGTCTATTACATAAAGTGATTATTAAAGCTTTCGCTTTAGTAGAAAATTACTTTACATAAGAGCTCTCCTGAGCCAGTGACAAATGTCACATTTAGCCTTTTAACACACAGCAAAAGAGAATGAGGCTTCCACTGGCTTCCTCTATATCAAATCATTAAAAAAATTGAAAGAAAATTAAGTAAGGATAAAATTCTTTGCATAGTTTTCACATTCGCTCGAAAAGTCAACTTCCCCTCCAAAAAGAGTGTAGTGGAAATAAAATCAGTTGAATCTGAAATTCACTGACAGTACTTTTCTCATAAGTTACATATGTACTTTAAAGCTTGAAGATATGTTAGTGAAGATGCAAAATTTGCTAATGTAATAAGAAATTAATATACTAATTTCTGCTAAGTTAACTGTAAAAATAAATCAGAAATAAATTACTTCAGGTAATCACATAAAAACTATATCCTTCACCCATTTAAAATAACTATAAATTATTTAATTTGAATTTTTACCAACTGTATTATAAGAAAGAAATATATGGAGGATAGATAGGAAATAAGACAGATAACTGAATCTAGAACCTGTCATCTTGAAAACTTACAAAAGTTTTGAATTTAAATCCACTTACAGAACAAGTAAATTCCACTTACATAATACCTTTTAGTCTTTTTATTTATTTACATTTTAACAGCTTCAAAAAAATGTGCGGGGGAAAAAGCTCATAAGATTAAAATAATGAAGGCAAATTACTAATCAAGAAGAAAAACTTTAGCTTTCAGTCCAATGTAGCTTAGCATTCAGCATTTTCATAGTAGATTTCAGGTCCGATGTACTAAAAAAAGTTGTACATATAGATAACTTTAAAAAATACGCAAATGGCTTTATTGTTTACTAAGTTTTATTTGGTTTAATGTTAAGATACTAGTAGAAGAGAAGAATTGCATATCTGGAGTAAATGTGACATTTCTTTTAACTACAGATCGTTTCACAAAGTCCTGAGAAAGAAACTGAAAAGAACAAAACATCTGATCACTATATCAAATGTGAAGGATGTTTTCAAACCAGTTTTTCATTACCAGTCCTAGTCAAAGCACGTGTTGTACACACTGTCAACCTTCAAACCCTTTAAACCCTTAAGTTATCAATCAAAATTAATTTCTCATTAAAATCTACTTGTGTAAAGCTATTTTCACAGCAGAGACAATAATAAAATACTAAATCCAGAGACCTATCACTGTAATATCTATAATATAAAGTATATTTGGTAGCTTTTGAAACAGAGTAAATTGATTTTGCAGCAGCAAAGTCACAGAAAGCAAAGTATATGCAATTTTTACTTTGCAGTGTCACAGTACTCTTGTACTTCCTTGCAAAAACTATTATAATGGAAAAAGACTGATTGTTGATTTTGAGGAACCACAGGTATCACACAATATATTAATTCCACACATTACATTGCATAACCCTCTCTCCCCTCCTTGGAATACTTAGAAGACAGTTAATGCAGAATTTAGCCAGACAGATTTGGTATTCTTCACAGAGGATGGCAAAAGATGAAACCATTTGTTTTGCAAAAATAAAGTTCATGATGATGGCTTGAATGCTTACTTCCCAAAATACCTTCCTTGTGATATGTATTCCCCCCCACCCCACTCCTTCCGCATTAAGAAGTATTTCTACTGTGTTTATTGAGGGCTTTCAAACAAAAAAAATTCCTATTGACATTTAAACTTCTGTTGTGAGTCCCTTCAGTGTCCGGCAAACTGTAAACATGTAAAGACATTCATTCATCAGCTTGGAGTACAGAAAGAGTGCAGCTTAACTTCAGGAGGTTTTTTTCTGTTTTACTAGGACTGAACCTACTGGGGGTTCAGTACACAATATTATTTTCTACAGCTTACATTTCACTGAGTATGTTTTGTCACTGTAGATATTTTACAAACATGATAGGCATTTCAAAATGCTGTCATGTAATAAGTAAGGAGATATTCACTGCAGTGAAGAAATACAAACAAAGTATTCACTGAAATTTAAATTGACATTAAACTTAGAAGTGGTCTCCCAAAAGTAAGATTGAGATGAATTACCACGACAGTGATGAAATAGAGTCTTATACCTATGTACCCAGGGTGCATCTTTTTCTTGGATAAGCTGACAAGCTTTTCATGCAGCTAACACTTCTCTTCACTAGCTTCAAACTGGCTTTCAGGAAAAAAAACCCAAAAAAACAAGTAATATGCTTTTTGTATTATTCTGAGCAAGTGTGACTGTTGAGCACAACTCTTAAACAGATCATAATTTGTGTAGTAATGAAGAAACAGTGTCTGCATCTTTTCCTCATGGTTTATTCCTTCCACGAGAAATGTAAGAAAGAAGGGCTGCTACACAGGTTTCACAATGAATCTTTGCCCAGACTTACACAATAGTCACAAAAAGGATTGTCTGAGACTCAGATTTGGCTCCTGAAATATCAGCTTAGGAGTTTCTGTGGGGAAGTAAAGGGCAATGAGGCAGTCAGACAAAGGCTTAGAAAAGGACAGCCGCTCACAAGCTCAGGATATAGCACTCAGGGCTGACCACAGTGAATCCAATTACAAGTTGTAAATGCAGATAGCTGCGTTAATAGCAGAAATAGTCACACCTGAGAAACAAGAGACCAAAACATAGGAGCAGAGGGAAGACTTGCTAGCCGGGTGGAGAAAGTCATAGCAGTAAAAAAAGCAGCAATAGAGAATTTCTGTAGCAAAATCTTACAATAGCTAGCTGCAGACTACTTACACTATACTAAAATTTATTGATACATAAATAGCAAATAGGATCCTCAGTATATGACCTGAAAGCCACGAAATTCCCTGTAAGGACTAGATGGTAGAATGGTGTGTGGATGAGTGAAAGAAAAATAAAAGCAATGGAAAAATTAGTAAGCTTAAAATTTAACTACATTTTCTAAAGTTCTGAACAGCAACAAATATTGTCACATTTTATTATGTGCCACATATGTAAATGCATACATCTTGACATGACAGTGGAACATCATGTCCATCACAAGGATAAAAGAGAATTTGTATTCTTTAAATGCACGCCATCTAGCACAAGAGTCCCATCCTGCTCTCTAACTAGGTCTCTAGAATACAGTAGATAAAAGACAATAACAAAACCACCAAAAAGCCTTCTTGTTACAGAGTATAGATGATACCCAACATGAGGCAGAAGTTCTACAAATCTTTCTCCTGCTGACAAAGGATGCTAAAGCAGATCCCACCTCCACCCTTACTCTGCACTCTCATTTGCACTAGCAAAACTATCTGGAGGCATTCAGGTAACTCAATGTGGTTAAAAAAAAGAGTGGTTTTTTTCCTTTTTGTTTTGCACCACAGAATTACTCAGTTTAGATAGGTTGGTCGGTTGTGTGCATAGTCCTCTAATTAATTCAATTGAGAAGGTTGTTGGGGAATAGAAATGAACAGCCAAAGAGTTTGTTCAATTTAACTTTTCCATCATGAAAAATACATTTAGAACCAAAGTTTCAAATGGCATGTATGGTTTTTGAAAATCAACTGCAGATATTCAGTCAGGAAATGAAAAGGTTCTATGTGAAAGTTTTATAATGAGAAAAAAAATCAGAAAAAATACCAGTTTTTCTTTTGCTATTAAAGTTTCCCATTCACCGACTGAAGATACTTTCCTTGTAACTCTTTACCATTATGACAACTAGCAGCTGAACCAAAAATTGACAGAATCCTTCACAATATTACTCTACATGACACTAGCAGCAGTGTGAAATTGAGTGTGATCACAGCACTATTCAATTCTACTGGTTCAGGGAGTTTTCAGTTCAGGTCAATTTTACCTTCAGATCCTTGTCCTCTTGAATCACAGAAGTAAAGAAAACAAAGAGAATGAAAGACTATAAAAAGGAAATGAGTGCAGAAAATTATAGAAATTACTACCAGTTCCTCCTGTTCTCCAAGAACACAAGCCCACACAGCATAAGGTATATAAGTAGTTCTCCCCCAACTCTCTTAAACACAAAGAAGCTTTGTACTGTTTGAGATTCAGACATTAACTTCCTGTCCTCTAGCACACATCACAAGGTCTTCAAGAGACAAACTTCATACCCAACTTATATCTTATTAAAATAAAAAAGTACTGTTTTGTTGGGTCTTTTTTAAATTAAAAAAAAAAAAAAAAAAGAAAAAAAAAGCACCCTAACACTCTTTCTCCTTGTTGACTAACCTCTTTGTCCCAAGAACTTCTGACAAAGTGGTATTTTAAAGGCATCTTTAACTGTTCTCTCCTTTCATCACTCCTTTTTCTTCTCTATGTTAAATCCAATCCTCACTCCCTCAGTTCCTACTAAAGAACAACTACTTCTCATCCCCCTTGATTGTTGTAACAGCTGCTGCTAGTTTGCCAATCAGTCCCATGCAATCTCCTCTCATTTTCTTTCTGTAGTTTCTTCCCTATTTTTTGCATGGCAAATCAGAAAGCATATCTGAGCAAATATTAAGTTATAAGTATTTACTAGTGAGTCCAAGGAAGAGTGGTAAAACCTAATCCTTATTCTAGCCTCAGTGTACATAATCCTAGCTATTGCTAAAGTAAGCCCTAACTACTCTGTCTTTACTTAAGAAAAAAATAAAATCTTCATTCTAGAGCACTTTACAACAATCTACAATTCCTTTTCCCAGGGCCACATAAGCCATAGTAAATCTTTTGCAAAGTGAAGTAAAACTAATTAGTCTTGCAGCTGCAAATGAGCATATTTTACTTCCTACTGCAATGGACTATGAATACATTTGCAGTTTAGTCTGAAAGACAGCTAAAAATCCAATTAAACCAGCAGTAGCTCTTAAATGAATGGACAGTACCTTCTTACCCATGGTACCTAATTCACAGGCTATCCTGCGCCTGCACCCTAAATTAATAGCAGATTTACAAAAAAAAAAAAAAAAAAAAAAAATCAGGGGAAAAAAAAATCTCTATTGACTATCACCTCTTGTCTTCAAAGCTTGATTTCCCCTTGGACCACCAGTTAGTCTATTTTAATTCTCATGCATGTATTTTATCTCTTTCACTTAAGTTAAAAACACTTAAAAATTTACCACAAAGTATTAAACAGACTTTGCTTCCATTAAGATTGTGCTTCATATTTCTTGTTATTATCAAGTTGTAGTCCTAAAGATAGAAGCAGGCCTCACCATCAGATTAAACATGTATGTAGTATCTGCAGGAACAAGGCTTGAATGGGTTTTATCACTCATAACACTAGATGATTGTCAGTGCATAAGTCATTGCATAAATCAGTGCAATTTCAGGTGATTTTGCTAACAGTTCAAATGCTTTCATCTGAAATCATACAGATAATGGTCAGTCTACCATAAAGTGGAATTAGCTGCCAAGATAATGTCACTCAGAGCTGAGTTGGTAGTGTTTCAGTCCAAACTTCAACAAGCTTCACTCCTGCTGTGACCTAGGGGCATTGTCCACTGTCAATTACCACAAGCTTTATCCTTCTTTCTTCCTCACCCCACGTGCTCTGGAAGTAGACAAATACGAGCTCAATCCTTGCTGCCTGGCTGTCTTCTCCCAGTTGTGCCCTGCTCTCTGCCCTTGGAAATCGCTGATGTTCTTTTGAACATCATTATGACTACATGACAATGTTACCCCATCCTAAGGGAGCACAGGTTTACAATAAAAAGGTAGGACTGGTGTGGAAACAGTAGTTCTGCCAGAATGATTTGTCACTATTTCTTCAGCGATTAAATCAATTTGATTTTTAAAACTGCTTTAAAGACGGAATGACTGCTGAATACACAGAAGAACTGTTAATACATAGGTGCCTATCAGAAGGGAAGAGCAACTGGACTGCTTCCCCTTTTGTGTTCAAAATGCTTCTGCTCCAGCTATTCCATGTGTCCAGATGACATGCACTGAGATGGCTGCAAGTCTGCCCTCTGCAGCTTTGCATTGTCAAATAGTCATGATGGCATATCCCGGAACGCAGATCATCCTCCTCACTTTTTTTACTCCTGGAGGAGGTGAAAATTTCAGCTGGCAAAAGTCTTGAGTATTGGTGTGGACAAGGACTGGACTAGAGAACCACTATGTGTGTAACCCCACAGATTTCTGTAAACTTTCCCTGCATTCAGCTATTAGGGGAAAGTGATGCTGCTCTCATTAGACTGCTACAACAGAAACCTGATGAACAGATTTCTCTATGGAGCATTATTTAAGACTTTTGCAGAAACACTTCATATTGAACAGACAATGTTGAAATATACTTGTTTCCTGAAAGTGTGTTTGCTTAGCCATGGAACTTTTATTCAACAGGAGACCATTACACTGTCATAACATTTGATTTCACTTACATTACAGCTTAATCAACACTGGAACATTTAGCAGTTATTAGAAGTTATTAGAAGCATTCTAGATTTCTGCAGAGCTCACAGGCAAGACTGCATTTTATGCAATACTTCAGAGATACAATTTGAATTAACAAAATTAACATCACCTTTGACTTAATTCACATTTCTAGAGAAAAGTATTTGCAAATATGTCATATATGCTACAGTAAAAAACACGTCCTATGCTTCAAAATAATCATTGCAAATTCAGTCTTACTTTGCAATAGATGGGCTACAAAGTACTTCAGGTATGAGGCTCTAGATAAATTAAATATCTAAAGCAGGTTGTAAAATAGATAGGTTTTCCTGCTAAGATTAATTAAATAAAGGACTAGTTTTCACACAGAAAGCATACATAGGCACATACTTAGATACACAGCAGTGCATGTGTGTGAGCTAAACCAAGAACAGTCTTTGTTTGACAAAATGTTAGTTCTCAAAAAATCCTAGTCCTAGACTATCTATTCCTCAATTTCTAGATTCATAGTCCAAGATTAACAGGCTCATGCGTAAAACTTGCTTTCTTTATGGAACTGATTGAAAGAATGCAAATTTGGAAGAACATGACTTAACAAAGTTGCAAGTTACGTCTTGAATGAGATAATCCTTATTGCACAAATAAGGGTATAATTTAATGCTTTAGTCATTCTGGTAATTTGCAAACCATGACTCTGCTAAGCCTGTAGAATGTATTAGTTTGTAACTTCAATTTCTATCTTTAATAGCATAATCCACTGTTATAACGTGTAAAAAAAAAATAAAATCTCAGCATCAGTGGAGCAAACATATTAAAAAAAAAAAACAAACAAAAAAACAAACCAGAATTATTGGCTTCCAGAACTCTTATTACAGCCTCAATCACAGGTAATAATTATAAGTAGCTGAACTAGAAATATTCTCTGATACTGAATTTCACAGCCTGTTCACCTCAATGCAGTCACAAATATTTTGCTTCAGTTTTGTAAATATGTGTTTTACCTGGCATGAGTTGTAATGTAAGCTGTAGCATCAAAAGTCAACAATAGGGTATTTCAGTGTTATGACTTTACTGTTATGCCAAAGAAATGTGTCTAGAATTTGACATTCCATCATTTAACAAGAGATGTGAGTATGGTAATTATACAGGATTTAAGAACCTCTTTCCTCCCCCCTTCCCCCACCTTATAAAAATTGCATTTTCCAAGATTAAAGTTTCTGAGTTTTCCAGGTTGAGCTGTCAGGGTAGTAAAACAACATTTCTAGAAACACTGTGTGTAAAACACAAGTATGTGTTTTTGGGAAGCGCCAGAAGAGCAGAGAGGTACTTTCAATACAGCGAGGAGAGTAAGTTTAAGGTTAGTATAACAAACCTTACAGTGAAAGAAAGACTTCAAGTGCTACAAATTGAAAGCAACACAGAGGAATATGCTTAATAATGCTGGGGAACCTTCTTGCATAATTTACTGATAGAGAACTAGGAAAGATTGGGGGGAAAGTATCTAGATGTTATAGAAGAAAGGCAACTGTGTTTCATTAGAAGAATTTTTCAAGCAGAGTTAATTTTCTTGTAAAACTTGTGCTGGTATCATTTTAATACAAAATGCGGAAAGTATACAGATACAACACCCTTAGCCAGCTTTATACAACCCAGTATGTCATGGAAAGCATTTTTTAATATCCTTTCTATTTCAGGGTTCGGGGTTCCCCCCCCCCAAAAGAACCCAAAGTCCTCTACAGCATTTTCTCACACTCCATGTTTTGTTAAAGACCCACAACAAATTCAGATGTCAAGACATCAATGTTTTGTAAAACTCTAACAACACATTCAGCTGTTTATTTATCAATTGTGTGGAAAGTCATACTTTTGTTCAGGAGAAAGCCCAATTTAAACATTAAACACTATCTTCATTTGAGCTAACATTTCTACAGAAACTGAGGAAAAAAACAAAAGTTCAATTATTCTGAATTTTTAGAAACCCTCATTTGGACAGCACAGGATGGAATCCAGGTTCAGAAGTCAGCAGAAGTACTCATAAGAAATACTTGAATACTTTGTCATGCAAGGATAAAAAAGTGTTTGAGAAACATATCTACAGTAGTGGAAAGAGCAAAGTTGGGGTGTGACACAAAAGGATTTCCAAGTGGCAACTATAGCATCCAACACAATAAGGAAACAGACTAGTTTCACAATTGTGAATATAACTTTTATGAAGCCATTTTCACTGACTTGGGAGATACACACTCCAAGCCCTTTCAGTATTTAGACCCGTGTTTCAGGAGTTTATTTATGCATTTTTATCCCTCAAAGAAGCACAAAACTATGTTGGCGATAAAACTTAAGACTGAATAAAGCATAGGTATATAAAAGCCCATACAAACTTTACAATTTTAATTACGTGTTACTCTCTACAGTAGTTCTTAAAATAGAATATCCTATTTAACTTGTGAATTTCTTATTTAATTCAATTTCTGGCATTTTCCTTATGTATGTCTTCGATTAAGATACTGGAAACATTTTTTTCTCTGGAAAAAAGGTATCACATGCATAAGACCAGATTTTGTTGCTTATTGTTATGCCAACTTTACACTAAGAAAACTTTTACAACAAAATGCAACAAGTTTATGAAGTTACTGTATGAGTTTCTCATAGAACATTTTCAAGTTATACAAGAAACATGAGGGATGTGGAGAGTGAGAGTTTTGAAAATCAAGTTTAACCTTGCAGAAGTTGATTTATTTAGCACTTTGCTACTGAAGTACAGTTTTGACACTGGAATCTTATTACTACTAAAACAAAACAAAAATACTACTTTAGCTGTTTAGTTATTAAAAGATGACAAGAGGAGGCTAGTTACATCACCCTATATCCACTCTCCACAATATTAAACAGTAATTATTTCTAATCCGTGTCAGTGGTATAAAGAGACATAAAATTCAAGTATTAAGTGGTTAATAGCATAAAACTCAAGTTCAATTATCAATTCAATCAAATGATGTCAGGAGAAGATGGAAGAAGATTTCACTGGACAAGATGTAAAATATTGCCTCCCCTTCAGTTTCACACATTTCTGCACCACTTAGCTACATTTACCTATCAAAGAAAAAGTGATGAAAATCCAATCTTTCCTTAACCACTGTTCTAAAATTGGGCAAAGGCTGTCCCACTGCTGCTAGCCAAACTAACCACTGAAACCACAACCCTTGCAAAAAGTGTTACCATCCCTGTAATGTAATTACTGAACATTCTAACACTCTATTCAGTTCCCCGGAAGAGTGGAGCTTACTATTTTAAGAAAGCCTGCCTATTTAAATGTCATTAACTATCCAATTAGTACAGTCTGCTCTTTGCTAGCTACAGAGTAGTGGGATAATCTTCTAATTGTTAACCACTATTGAATAATTTTAGCAATTACGCTTTTATACATTCTGTGCTAATTAAGACAGACTACCCCTAGAACCTCATCATTTTCCAGCACGCGGTGACAAACAGAAAGACGATCAATCCTAGACAAAAAGCGCGTAGGGCATCATCTGCACCTGCAGCCCCCGCAGGAAGGCGCGCGCCGCATCCGCCCACTCCGGACCCATCCCGGCCGCCGAGGTGTGGGCTCAGGGACACCGGGACGCTTCGCACCGCGCCTACGGGGCTGCGCTCGCAACGCCGCTTAAGCCGAAATGAATCAGGGCCGCCGCTCCCCACGGCTCCACCTGCCGGGCACCCGCGCCCCCAGCGCCCCGCTCGCTCCGGAGCCACCGCGGGCCGGGCAAAGCCGCCCGGCGCCACAAGGCGCAACTCCCGCGCAGCCAGGGGAAAGCACCGCGTCCGTCCCTCCCGCGGAGCGGCAAGTTCCTCTCCTCCCTAGGAGGAGCCGTGCCTCCGGGGGCTGCTGCTGGGCGCTCTCACAAGCCGCCGCACGGCACGGACTCCCCGCAAGGCAAACCCTCGGAGGTGCTGAAAACAAAGAGAAATTACCTAAAAGGGCACAGGTGTGCTCAGCGCCGCTGGTCGCCCCACGCTGGGGGCGAGGCGCCCCTCCGCGTTCCCTGCGCAGGACGACGCCTGTTGCACGGGCCCCACGGGCTCCTGCAGGGCAAGGGGAACTTCGCTCCGCTGGGCGATCACGCCGCCAACTCGCGAGGGGCCGAGGGCTCCGGGCGGGAGCGCAGCTCGGACAGGTCTCCTCACCCGGCTGAGCCGCGCTCGGCAGAGTGGGACCCCCCCCTTCTCTCCACCCCCGGCTTCCCTCTGCGCAAAACCAATTAACCCCGAGCGCTCGCCCTCCCGCAAAAGGCGAGACACGGGGTGCGGGAGCCGACAGAAGGCAAAGTTTGATAAATGAGCAGCTCCCGCGGTGACAAGTGACTCCGGAGCGGAGACACCCTCGGCGCCGGGCTGGGCAGAAGTGCGGGAAAGAAGTACTCACCTGTCCGTGGCCCCTCCAGCAGCCGCGGAGGGGAAGGTGGGCAGGCGAGAGCCACAGCCTGACGCCCCTCTGCGGTCCGCCGGCCCCAGCAGCAGGATGCCGGGCTGCGGGCCCGCAGAGCCGCGGGGCCGGCACCCCTCAGCGGAGCAGGTGAAGCGGGGTGGTCGCCGCCGCCGGAAAGCAACACGTTTGGCTCTGAACTTTGCAGCTCCAGTCACAAACAAACAAATACAGCCCAGAAAGGACCTCTCCCAACCGATCCCAGACTGCGCGGCAGCCGCTGCCTCTCTTATTGGTGCGGAGGTTATTTATTTATTTGATTTCTCCCTCCCCCCCAACCCCCTCTCCATCCACACCCCCCCTTTCCCTTTCCCGTTCACTTCCCCTTCCCTCCCCCCGCCCCGGCCTTCCCTCCCTCCCTTCCGCACGCCGCGCATCCAGCCGCGGTCCCTCCGTGCCGCACAGCGCAGCAGCGCCAGCTCTGCGGCCGCCGGTGCCGGGCGAGGGGCGGGCGCGCTGCGGGGAGGCGGGAGCGAAGGCGGGCGGGAGCGGGGCAGCCGCCGCACCGCTGCCGGGAGATGGTCCCGCATGCCCCGTCCCCCGCACCGGAGAGCGGAGGCGGGAGGTGATCCTCGCCTTGCCGCCGGTGACCGCAGGGACAGGGCAGCGAGGCGAGGGGCTGATTGGGGAGCGGAGCCGGGAAGGAGGGTGGCCGGCGCGTACCGGGGGGCTGCCGCGATGAGCCCGGAGTGACCGCGGCGCTGCTTTGCGGGCCTCGCCCTTGGGGAGCCCCGGCGGCCGCGGTGCGGCGGGAGCGGCTTCGCCGGGGTGCGGGTTCGGCGGCGCCGGGCGGGAGCGGGAGCACAGGCGGGAATGCCGCGGGAGCGGTGTGCGGGTACGGGCAGGCTCGGATGTGTGTAAGTACCTCTGTGTGTGCGTTCACGTACATGTGCCTTCGGTAGCGTTGCACGGAGCTTGCTTTCAAGGAGACCCCAGGGTAGTGCTCGCTAGCCGCAGTGCACTTGGTGTGCATCGCTTTTACGTTTTGCTCTAGCTTATGCGTGATTAGTGCAGAGCAAGCTTTATTTCACCTCTGTCTTATTGGATGGTGAACCTGTTTGCTGGTTCTCACCCGTTGCCTAAATCCACATGCGACTCGAGCAGCACGGTGGGTCTCACCTGTCCATTCTTTAGGCCGAGTACACCACTACGATTATCTTAAGGAAAGGAAACATAAGTTAAAAGCTGCGGAGGTATGACTGCATGAAGGATTCTCTTCACTGCGCCTGCAGTACCCGTTCCGTCCTAGCTCAGCTTCTCATTGCAGCTGGCAGTAGGAAAAAATGTTTCTATCCCGCAGTGGCTGTTTTTATAACGCTATGCACACACGTGACAGACAGAATATTGACATTCTTGTCTTCTCTCCCATCCCTCTCCCTTTAGAAATTAAGAGTTTAAATTAGATATCCCAGTGGTAGAAGACAGAAGTTTAAAATCTGTGAAGTTGGTACAAACTGCCAAATGTTTGGGAGGGGGTGTGTGTGTCTGTGTGTTACTTGGCTGGTTGGTTTTTGCTGGATAAAATTTCCACCCTACTGCCCTGGCAGTAAATAGACATTCTGGATGTTCTTTTTCGCTCCCAGGAAAAAAAAAAACAAAACAAAACAAACAAACATCGCTACAATAAACAAACAAGGATAAAAAAATGTGCTTAGCGATCAAACAGTTATGCAACAATATTACTAGGAAATAAAGCATACATTATACCCCTATTCAGGCGCCAAGACATAGAGATGTAAAGATTGCTTTTATCCTAAGTCTCTCAATGAATTTATGTAGATTCGTCATTTCAAACAGACGGTACAAATCTTTCTTTGTGCTGCAATTCTGTAATTCTACCTTTGTCAACTGAAGACAATAAACTAGAAAGATTAATGTACATTTTGTCTTCAGTAGTAAATCCTATTGTCAAATGGGGAGAACTTTTTATTCAAAGAATTAGATCAATAGTTGACTTTGTTTTGAAGCATTTATTTAAGAAGCTACTTGAAAAGAACAAAGTTCATGCTCTTAACATCCTTAAAGAAATCTCTCAAAGGCAGTTATTCTATTTGCCAATCTAGCAGTCACTGCCATGTAGCAACAAAAAGCATGAAAGCTAGATGTGGAAATCCCTTTGGGTTCAGACAGTACTTTCTCAATGGAAGAAGAACAGTAGGAAATTAAAAAGTGAAAAGCACTTAAAAAAAATCTATTTGAATATTTTAAAGAGCTTGCTTTGAATAGGTGAAGTTTCATCTCTAACCAGTAAGCTTCAAGGTCAGTGAAACGCAAATGACAGATGGGTTCAGTGCCTGAAAGAATGCCGCCAACTTTAGGTAACATTTAGTAAGCAATATTTAAAAAGCTGATGGTCTGACTCTTATTTTAATTTGTAAACTGTGTTCAGCCAGTGTTTGTTCAGATGAGCAAAGAGTGTCTTCCACTGGAATAAACTACTACATTTTCCAAGTATGAGAGACTAATGAAGAAACTTACTTCCTAATGATGGGCCTATAACAACACTTGTCAGCATCAGTGAGAAGACACTCGGTGATTTCAGTTAAATTTAGTTTGATACATACACTGTAATACACTGTTTGAAATTTCAGCTGTTTCTTAAAATCTTCAAAAGTAATTTCATTATGAGTAAAATGAGATTTTTATTGTTATATGGATTCTAAGAAAAGGAAGCACTATGTAAAGGCCATAACACAACTGATCATATACTAGCACATTATATATCTTCCAGCAAAATTAATTCATTAGGACGCTGGATACACCTCCACAGGACTTTGATTTGAGTAAGTCATGCTAATAATGAATTTAGTGGCTGCTTAATATATTGACTGTTCACTGGAGTTATGCAAGCAGAATATTATTCTGTGTTCTGAAGTCATAGCTGAGAAATACATTAAGACAGGTAGGAATAAATAACTAAAGTTAAGAAAACCAGGAGCAAGAAAGGAATGAAAACAGAAAGAAAAGAGAAAGCAAAGCTATGTTTTCTAAAATTTCATCTTGTGTTGTTTACTTACATTCATTGGCTTCTTTCATCATTTAAATCCCTCTGATCTCACATTTGGCATTTTGGTGCTTTAAAGGTCTTCAAATTGAGACTGCTAAAAAAAATAAACTAAATAAAAACAGCCTCTACTTCCACCCACCAAAACTGATACAAGCTTAAAAATAGCTTTGTTTATTCTCATGTAGTGGCTTGGGTTTTGTCTGGACTCTTAAAATCATACCTCCTAAGGGCTTAAAGAGCTGCTAACATTGCATGTAGCTCCTAATACGCGTCCCATGCAGTATGTTGTACTTCAGAAATCCATCTAATGATCTCAGCAGAAAATTAAATGCATGTGTAATATTTTAAAATCAGTCGAATCTGAGCAAGTTCTGTTTAAATATCAAGAGAGACAGCTCATCAGTAAGGAGTTTCTCCAAAACAAACATTGCATTTTGCCCTTGGCCACTTTATCTGTGTGCAAGGCTTTTTACAAAAAAGATGGATTTTTCTTCCACATCTGAACAAACAAGTTTCCACTCCTTTTTCAATTTCTCTTCAGGTAGCTGTAATGCTTCTGATCACAATTTATAAATATGTCAGGCAAAGCTGTGAGTAAACCAGCAAGAATATATTGGACAGTTTGAGCTTTAAAATTGTGAAGCTTTAAAATTGTGAAAAACTCATATGCTGGCATATCGTACAAAGACTCAAGAATTCTACATGACTGCAGGTTAAATTTATGGGTGGATAATATTTAATATA
Source organism: Grallaria varia (assembly GCA_013396735.1). Lineage (NCBI taxonomy): Eukaryota > Metazoa > Chordata > Aves > Passeriformes > Formicariidae > Grallaria > Grallaria varia. The sequence goes on along the minus strand of VWZG01011780.1, from coordinate 18,606 downwards.
TTATGAAATCTTACCTAATTATTACAGTCTTATTAAGATTTAAGGAATAGGTTTTTCAGCTAGCCAGAATTTGGAATATTTTGCTACTGTGAGCAATCCAAAATCAAGAAAAGCTAGGAATTCTCCCTTTTTCAGACCAAGCCAGCAATGTGTGGCATTTACCTTAGGCTATCCAAGGGCTACTAGAGAATTCATTCTTTGGACTGTTCTCCAGTTTAGGTAAACAAAGATGAATATATAAAACTGATCAGAAGAGTGCAAATGTTTTATATTTTAAAGGAAATGCTTGTCAATAAACAGATATGGAAGAGGGAAAAAAACATAAGGACTGAATAAAAGAAAGAAAGTCTGTAGCCTTTTAAGGAAATGTTGATAGTCTCAGGCTGTTCAGTTTCAAAAAGATGATTTGTTTCCCTGTGAATAAAACATTTGAGTTTTTATGAATACATTTGTGTAATAAATTCTGGGTCTGACCACCTCTTGCTTTCCCTGTTTGGTAAGGGGAAAATTATTTCTTCTAAGGAAAAATACAACCACAGGTGAGGTCAATGGCTTGTGGATAGAAAGGAAAGAGTAGCTGCCTTTGATAGTGGAAATTGTTTAAAGTTCACTTTTGTTCTGATGTCTAAGAAGTTCATCATCTTCTGACCTCATTGCAATCTACAATTTCCTAAAGGGGGGCAGTGGAGAGCCATGTGCTGATATCTCTGTTGACAGAGACACAAAGCGATAGCACACAAGGAAATGGAATGGAGCTGTGTCAGGGAAAGTTCAGGTTGAACACGAGGCAAAGATTTTTCACTGAGAGCATTGTTGTCTCTGGAACAAGCTCTCCTGGGAACTGGTCACAGCACCAAGGCTTGTCAAGAGTTTAAGGAGCCTCTTGATAATGCTCTCAGTCACGTGAGGAGCAGGGAATTGGACTTGATTATCCTGATGAGTCCTTTCTAACTTGAGATATTCTTCGATTCTATTCTATGAAAGATACAGATGTCAAATGGGCCATTATTACTACTGTAACTCTAAAACATTCATGTATAGCCCCATGTCACCAGTGTCCCTCAGCAGCCAGGGAGAGATTATTCATCTGTGTCAGATGCAGTGGTAAAATTTTATGTAACTCATAAAGGGAGATGAAAACAGTACTTTTTTGTATATTTTGAAGATGCTTAAATACCATTCACTGCAACAATATATTGTAATTGTTACGATTCTCTGACATTTGTCCAGAGAATAGTGCTACCCAGGTCAGAGCTGTAGAGCTGAACCAAAAAGCTTCCAAACTGATGGATTTATGAGCATGTTAATAGGTGGCCCACTGCTGCAAAACATGTCTGAAGTCCTGAAGCTGAAACTGATATGAGTTGGATATTAATGTTCTGCTGATCCTGAGCAGTGGGAGGTATTGTAGAGATGTCAAGAGAGTCATGGAATGGTTTAGGTTGAAAGGGACCTTAATGACCATTTAGTTCCATCTCCTCCCCTGTCATGGACAGACATATGTTCCACTAGATCAAGTTGCTCAAAGCCCCATCCAACCTGATCCTGAACATCTCCAGGGATAGGGCAGCCACACCTCAGGCCAGCCTGTTCTTGTATCAAATCACACTCTGAGTAAAGAATTTTGTCATAATGTTTCAGTTTAAAGTTATTCCCTTTTGTACTAAAACTGTATGCTCTTGTGAAAAGACCCTATCCAGGTGTCTTGCAGGCCCCCTATAGGTACTGAACAGCTGCTATAAGTCTCCCCAAAGCCTTCTTCAGTCTGAACAACCCCAATTCTCTCAGCTTGTCCTAATAGGAGAGGTCCTCCATACATCTAATCATCTTGGTGGCCTTCTGGGATCACTCCAACAGGTCCAAGTTTTTCATATGTCGGGGACCCCAGCGAGCTGGATGCCGTGTTCCAGGTAGGGTCTCATGAGAGTGGAGTAGAGGGGCAGAATCATCTTCCTTGAGCTGCTGGCCATGCTTCTGATGCAGCCCAGGATACAACGGGCTTTCTGGGCTGCAAGTGCACATAGCTGGGTCATGTCTAACTTCTCATCCAACACTCCCAAGTCCTTCTCCTCAGAACTGCTCTCAAGTCATTGTCACATTGAAAGATTACTTGATATAACCATCTAAGAGAAGATGAAGGTAACCTTTCTAATTCTCTGAAATAGAGAAGTAACAAAAAGTGAAGGATATTAATTACAATTTCTAGGTGAATTGATACAATACAGTAGGACATCGTAAATGCTGACAGTTTAACTGTGCTTAAATGTTCTAAGGAATGAATACAGTGAAGAGTGTAAGAATATAGACAACATCTTTGATCTGAACTCTTGTTTTTACTCTTGTAGTGCCAAATGTTGAGAGAGTTTTCAAGTAAATAATCACTGTATGCTTGACTATGCTTAGACTTCACCTTACATGGCAAAGAGCTTTTTGACAGGGAGGGGTGTTGTGTGAGAGATGTCATTGATTTGGTCCCGTCTGTCCGCTCTTACATGGTTTTGGAACCTCTTCTACAACTCATGCTGGAATGAGACTATTTCATTGTAATGTTCCTACTGAGTACTTTATAATAATATTGACCCTTTAGAAGAAAACCTCTCTTTTAGAAAAAGTCAGCTCCAAGGCTTCACAGGATTATGAACTTACGAAATCAAGAGTTGCAATAAGTTGCATAAGTAAGAACTTGTGGTACAAGCAAAATTTAAAGATGAAAGCTCATATATAACAGACGTATCTGAAAGAGAGCTTAGCTATTAAAATTACTTGTCTGAAGTAATACATTTCACAGCTGGAATTTTGATACAACAGATATTTGACATTTATAAACAGAAAACAGGTGTTTAGGTTTCCACCACTTTTCAAATAGATGTTCTGATTTTCAGATTAGTTTATTTTGGTTTGCCTTCCAAAATTAAAGTAGCTATTCGCTTTGTTTCATGTAATGAAATCACATACTTTTTTAAATTCAACACTGTCGGATCTGAGACTAATAAGTTTTTGAGTCTTGTGGTCTGTATGGCTCCAGTGTACACAGTCAAACAGCTGCTAAAATGAACTATTTGCAGAATTGTATTCATACACAGGACCCATGTATATAGTGACATTTCGAAAAACTAGGTTGCCACATAAAGGAGCTACATTCTATAATGTTTATAATGGTGATATTCAAAACCACTTTCTTTTTCAAATCCTAGTAACCCCTTCATTGCTCATGGACTGCCTAGCCTCCAAACATTTATGCACATGCTCCTTTTTTAATTGGAAATTTGATATTTAGACAATTTGCTTATAGCTGTGGAGGAAATAAGATGGTTAGAATACGGTTAGAATACTTACTCTTCCGAGCATAAAATACATGATTTAGTTTTTTTAATTTTTTTTTAAATTCCCCACTTTCATTGTTAAGAAAAATGGAATTGTTACTTGGGAATTCAATTTAGGAGATGTATAGCTAGATACTCTATATGCACTCATTTCACTTTGGACTTAATTGGGTTAGATAAAGATGAATTAATCATTGTAATGGAAGTTTACAGTTACCTAGGCACCAGTGTTTTTAAGTTGCTCATACTTCCTGTTGGTAAACAGTGGAAGGTCCTTAGCATTAATGTGGAGAACTGATTGCCGAAAGAGGCGAGTTTCTAAAAGTTAAACATGTTCTGAATTATGTTCTTTGGAGATTAAAGTGTAAGCAAATATGAGATTGTGACTGAAAGGTAAATGAAAGAAGAGGCAGACAAATAGCCAGACAAATAGCCACTGTACACACGATTGAGAAAAACAACTTCTAAAATCCCAAATTTGTTGGGTGACAATCTGAGGACACCAGTTAGGAAAAAAATATATATAATATCACAGTGTAAAAAGTGGGAAGGAAAATATAACTTGATATGAACTAGAAGCTATGAAGTGTATATGAGACTACGGAACAATCATTGGCTTAGCTAAGGACAATAGAATATATATTGCATTATATTAAGGGAGAAAAAAGGAATATCTCCTTATATAGATATAAATGACACCATTAAAATTTTAAGAAAACTAAATTGCTAGTAATGACAGAAAAAAAGAAAGTGTTCAATATCCGTTTCTGAAAAGTAGTAGGAGAGTGCACTCATACTTCATAATGATCTTGAAGTATTTTCCAAGCAATTAGTTTCTAAGGAAAGCATTAAGCAGTATTTTTATGATGAATATTTGAAAGCAGCTGATTCAGATGAACTGAATTCAGAAGTAGATATATGCTGTATTCATTTTAGGGGAATCTTGGAATACTCCAGAAACTCCTGGAAGCAGTGAATATAATATTAAAGCTAAAAAATAAAAAAAAAATAGAAAAAAAAAAAAACACCCAAGCAACGTGACCCATGTTGTAAAAGAGAAGTTAATAGAATGGTGAGGTGGTTTCTATACATAGCAGTTCAAAAGCTTTGAATACAGAGCATTACTGTTGGAATTCAAAGAAGGTTTTTGGAAGATAAAATCTTGTCAAACAAATGTGAGTTCTTCCTCTGAGAATGTTAAAAGTTTATCTGATAAAAGTAAGTGCTTTTGTACAGATACCTGGATGGTTGTATGCTTAGAAATTAGATACGTGAGTGATGCTTTCAAAATTGGGATTGTACCCTTAAAAGTATTTATTCTGAAAATAATTAAAAGGTCATAAAATAGATAACCAAGTCACTATTATACACACATATACAACATCACATTACATTTAAAAGGGTTTTTCTCTTTCTTTGTTGTATGTAGAAGTAAGTCATGGTTAGGAGAAAAGAGTTTAAATTTTTCACATGTATACTATAGATACAACTGATAAAAGAATGTTGTATCGGCTTGTTATGCCCAGACAATAAAATGAAGCTGAAAAGTAGAAAATTTAGAGAAAAGAGCCCTAAATGATTGGAAACTGGAGAAAATGTCTTATTTTCCTTCTAATGGAGAAAGACTTTATAGTCTTTCTGGGGACTGCCACTAAAACTTTTTAAAGTGTAAATACAGTATGTATTTTTCATTATGAGATCAACTGTAAGAACAAACTCCCAGAAAAAAATTATAGATTTTGCCCCCTTCAGGTAATTAAATAAACTCTAGATCTACCTTCTAATCAGGTGCAGACTATGCTTAAATCAAATAAAACAATTAAATATAAGTCTGAGACAAATACAAGGATCTATGATATGCCTGATTCTTTCTGTCCTTGAATCTCTATTCAATGTGATTTTTAAATACAGAATTTTAATTCCTTTAAAATAAGTCTGTTTGAGTCAGGTTTGTGGAACAATGTGTTAATAACATTGTTTAGCACCAAAATTGCATGTAACACACTTTTCGTGTACTGGTATGTCTAACACTAGTTATGCTCCTCTTTCACCTTCTAATATTCCCTTAACTATCTTTGAAAGATTTTAGAATATTCTAAACCTTTTATATGTATAAAATTGGTCAAAGTTATGTCCATATATTCTAGTATTAAATTAAAATGGATACTAAATATTCTAATATTGCATTAGAATAGATACTAAATTATTTTATAGATATGTTAAAGTTTTAAATTGAGAGGTACTTTATTACATTTTTGAATATTAGAGCAAGAACTTGTATTAGAGGATTATAATTTCACCTTTAATAATGTGAAAGTAAAAAAAAATACAATACTAGGTCAGATCATCATCATAAGATTTTTTCACTCTCATTTTCCATTGGCAAGAAATATCATCATGGGTAGTTGCAGAGTAAAGTCCCCATAAAGGATATTATTTATTCTGCTGATACTTCACCCTTAATAATGAATATCCAAGGATGCCCACTAGCCATGTGTAAAATCATAGTTTGCTTTGCCTCATTTGTATTTCTTTCTCATTCTCATCAAGGTATCTTTGCCCTGCATTTTCTAAATTTCTGTTCTTTGTACCACCAAACTGTCCTAATCAGTCTGAGACAACCAGCAAAAAACCCCCAGGTTTCTACCTGGACCGTCTTTTTGATTGAAGTAAATAAGGTCTTATGATGTCCAGCCCTCATGGCTAACCTAGAGGGCTTGGGATTTTTGTATTTCATTTTCTAATCAAGCATAATGAGTCTATTTTCAAGCTCTAAACATTAATTTTCCAGTTATGTTTTCCACAAGTCTTAGCAATCTGAGGTCTTGCTGCTAAAACCACATCCTCAACACATTTAATGTTATGTAGTAATGGAATCGTGTTACACCTTTTTCAACCAATTTGTTTCATGTAAAATAGTGTGTCAGTTGGGAGTAAGAATTTCTGATGGTGACTTCTAAGGGAAAACAAGCTGTTTTGCTCAGGAGGAAGGAAGGTGCCTTTTCTCTTTCCCTGAATGTATATGTTTTTGTCATCTGCTAAGTTTCTGCCCATATTACTTGCCAGAGGATTCAGTTTGCTTGTGCGAACTCACCTCTGAGCATATTAGAAGGCTGACACGCAACATCTTTCCTCTCTTACAGTAACTGTGATAAATATCGTTATCCATAGTTATATCTTACTGGTTTTATCCTGTTCTTTTATGTGTATTTCTACTCCTCTACCATGAAATTTGAATGCACTGAATCACATAAGTCAATTATGCATTTGATTTAGACACACATGTAAATGAAGGTATATTTTTGTAAATGTCTCTGTGTGTTTTAATTTTGTTGCCTTTCAATGTCAATAAGCCTTTCTATGTTCATTCTAGAAAAAGAAAGTCTTGTGTATAATTTGCCTGAGGACCTAAGGAAAATTAGTCATCTTAAATCTTGCATTTCAGATTCCTTAGACACTTGAAAATTAAACTTCAGAGGTTAAAGTCACATAAGTATATTTGGAAACGCTGCTCTGTGTGATGTCTCTAATTGTCTACGGTTTCACTGTATGCTCTGATACTAAGAATCTTTACCACATTTCCTTAAAAAAATGTTTCAGTGTGCAGCCTCCAGTTCTAATCCCCTTCTGTTTATGCTCTGTCTTTTTCAAGATGAGATAGTCAGTATTTAAAAGAATTGCATCAAAGCACATTGTAAATTATAGAATCAGAGGATGGTTTGGGTTGGAAGGGACCTTAAAGATCATCTAGTTCCAACTTGCTTCCATGGGCACGGACAGCTTTCATGAGACCAGGTTGCTCAGAGCTCAATCCAACCTGTCTTTGAACACCTTCAGGGTTGGGACATCCACAGCCTTTCCGGGCAGCCTTGTCCAGAGCCTCACTGTCCTCTCAGTAAAGAATTTTTTCCTGCTATCTAGTCTAAACCTACTCTCTTTCAGTTTGAGTCCATTCCCCCTTATCCAGTTATTCCATGCTTTTGTAAAAAGTCCCTCTCCATCCTTTATGCAGGCTCCCTTCAGGTACTGGAATGCCGCAGTTAGATCTCCCTAAAGCCCTCTCTTTTCAAGGCTAAACAAACCCAATTCTTTCATCCTTTCCTTACAGGAGAGGTGCTCCATCCCTCTAATAATTTTAGTGGCCTTCCTCTGGACTTACTCCAACAGGTCGATGTCTTTCCAGTGCTGAAGACCCCAGAGCTGGATGCAGTGTTCCAGGTGAGGTCTCACCAGAGTGGAGTAGAGAAGGCAGAATTACCTCCCTTCACCTGTTGGCCACGGTGCTTTACATGCAGTCCAGGATACAATTGGCTTTCTGGGCTGTAAGTATACACTGCTGGCTCGTGTCCAGGCTCTTATCCCACAGCACCCCCAAGTCCTTCTCAGCAGGGTTGCTCTTGATCTGTTCATCCCCCAGCCTGTATAGCTATGTATATATGTGTGTGTATATAATGCTACATCTTTTGGAGCAGTGGCAGGTGGCAGATTGAGTGCTACTGGACTTTGCAAAAACTTTACATGCTGCCAGCCAGAAATGTAACACTGGAGTTTATTTTCAGCTGAGTTGCTGTAGATAATTATAACCATCCATTGTTTGTGGGTTACTAAAAATATTGCCCCTGGTATATATTAGTTCATCCTTTAACACTGAATTTCATTTCCTTTCTCCACTCACAGCCTTGACATTACAGCTCATATAATTCTATGTTCTCTGCAAATTTCAGTGTCTGCTTGACCCTTTACAAGAATAAACATATAGTAAATAATGCATTAACATGCTGACCACTGGAGATAGGAAAGCTGAGGACTTTCTCATTTCTGTCTCCTTCTAATTAACCATAGCTTAATCAATGATAAAACTCTTCCTCTTGTTTCATGAACGGTCACAGGTTTTACTGTTGAGAACACTGAAAACAAAAAAATTATATTTTTATGTAATTTTTATATAATTTTAAAGTGTGTATTTTAGCTCTCATTAATAGAAGATATTCCTGTTGCATTTTCAGTGTGAAAATTGGGCAGAAATTAATAACTTGTTATTTAATATTTTCCTATATTCCTTTTAAAAAAGCAATCATTTTTGACTGCTGTTACCCATGATTTTGGGGTCACAGCTAGCATAGGATAAGTAGATTTGCTACCCTGCAGCCTTTTTCATTTTCTGTTAACTACTGCATTAGAGCTCACAGTTCAGCCAGATGACTCCAAGGCTCCAGCAAAATTCATGAATAACTGTATCTAGGCCTAATGAAGTACAACTTTTCAATTTATTTGTTTGTTCCTGTATTTTCGTCCTACTGGTGTTCAAAAACTTTGTACATGACTTATTCCATCCTCTGGAGAAAAATGACAAAATAAAGCCTTTACCTGTTTTTTTGCCATGTTGTATTTTAAAATCCAGCCATACCACCAGTCCTTTCTTAACTTTCCTTTGTCCTTTATTTACACTTCCAAGAGTTGTTTATGTCTTTCGTTATATGTTTTTTCATGGCTGCATTGGAGTCCGCCTAATTTACATCTTACATTATAACCTGCCAGAAATTATGCTTCTTTCTAGGGAAGAAGAATTGAATAATACAAAAGAAAGATTGTATCTGTCACTGACAGAGGAAAACAGTATATTTATGGCTTATAACATATGGATCAGTATATTTATTCATTGATTTATAGTACTTTGGTATTCTTACCAAAAATTCAATAATTTTCTAAACTTTCTCTAGATTGGGGGACAGAGGGGTGGTATCTGTCTGGGAAACATCCTCCTTAATATGACTTTTCCAGGAGATACCAGATGAATTTTTGTTTCAAATTCCACCCACTTTTTTAATTCAGCTCCACTTCAGGATTTTTCTATAAGAAGAGTAAAAATGTTGTAAATTCATCTTTAGTTGCATAAAGGAAGTAATATTATCCATATACAATCATTTTGCTAAAATTCATGAAGTATCTTAAGAGCTTGTGTGCAAATTTGATCCTTCCACATTTGTCTATAGATCATGTGGACTGACCTTTTAAAGCTTTTTTGGAAGACATCAGAAAAACAAAAATGGAAAATGTCTGCCAGTGGCATATAAACTTGTGTGATATTTACTGTTTCAATAGCAAATTGAATTTCAGGGAAGTCTGTTTATGAGGAATAACACCTGTAAGTCAGTACTATTGTGGCTTTTCCTTTTTTGGGGGATAGACATAATTTCTGTTTCATCTCCATTGTTCTCTTTATATACTCTGCACATACATGTTTCCTTATGAGCTGTTCTCCATCTGTAGGATAGTGCTTGATGTACAGAAAAATAGGGGTTAAGGAACATTCTAGTAAAGTTCAGAGGAAAGTGGAAATTATGCTTAGGTTAGTTTTAGAAAAAGAAAACATAATATAGTCCATACTTAAAGATTATGCCTTGTGGACCTCAAAAAATGTGTAACACCTAACAGATTCTTTAGAATCAGGAAAAACAATGTATAGAATAGATAATATTAAATTGAATTAGTGAATTCTTAAAATATATGTATTTTAGACCAAGACAAACATTTGACAGTCATAGAAAAGTGCAAGAAAATTACAGTACTTATGTATATTATTTCTGCATAAGTTAATTGCACTGCCTTTTACAATTCATAAATTATTCATATAAATTACATTTCCCAGCTACATACTAGCATTTTCCTACTGGAATGATTGTACTCATATAGGAAAAGCTTTATATGAGGATTATTTAAGGTCTTCTAAAATGTATGTTTATATTTCTATATATGTAGAAATATTTATGTCTGTGTATATTTATATTTCTTGCAAAGAACTTTATCTGAATTCAAAGCAGAAAATTCTCTAAAATATGCCCAAGCTGGATCCAGTGCTATAGTATTCCTATTGAAAACAGTCATGTTGGATAAAAGTGTATTAACGTGCAAATACACAAGTGAATGTCTCCACATTCAATTTAGATTTCCCAGTGTCACTACAAAAGCCACCATACAAACACGTAATATTTAAATTGCAGAAGTGTCATGCATATGTCATCCACAACATCGTTGGCTTTCTCCCTATAAATGTTCATACAAGCCATTGAGATCAGCTAGTTAAAGGTATTGATGTACTGGTACATCTGTCAATTTGCACTGTTCTGCAAGATCAGGCTCTGTGGTAGTACCTATTTATAGTACAATGAGAAAGATTGTGAAGGGACCATGGTAGTAATGGAAATAAAAGAGCTGGTTCAGATTTAGGACTAATTACAATGGCTATAGTTGTTCTATACCTAGTACTATTATCAGATCAGGAATTTATATATAAACTCTGAGAGATCTCACTTCATGTGTGTGTCCTGGTTGCAGTGCACTGTTCATTATGACTGCTTTGCATCAGTGGAGCGCGAAGCATCTGGGATCCATCTTTAACGCAATCAGTGTTTTGGCAGAGTGGCAACACATAGCTTAGAAGTTCCTCACTCGGGTACTGGTAATGCTGTAGCTACATAAGAAGCCCCTTGCTGCTTGGTATTAAGTTGATTATTTTATTTCAGTAAGTTAATTGCTTTTATCCCCTTTTGTCCTTTCTACCTTTCTGCTGTGTCACAATCTGAAAAAAATCTGTCATGAGCAACAGGAAAAAAAATTAAAATTGATAAGCTTAGATATGCTCTGAGACAATGGGACTATTCCAGTCTGAGTACTGTATGGCACATTGTTAAGCTAATTCTTAAATGTGTTGAAAAACAAATACTAAAAGCAATATACTATTGCTAGTGATCATGCAGAGTATAGGGAAACAATCTCGCATAGCCATTATTTTTTCAAAATATTACGTGTATAATAATTTTCAAGCTACCACATTCAGTAGTTTTTGGTCATTGTCCTACACACTGATCCTTCAACTAGCTGATTTTCCACATATCTCATGCTTTTTTTTTTTTTTCTTTTGTTTTTTCTAGAAGGCAATAAAGAAGTGTGAGTCCTTTCAAAACCTGTCATATGTTGATTGAAGCTGTCTATTTTCCAATTCAAACTACATTTTTAACACCTCTAAGATACCAAAAATAAGAGTTTCGTATTAAATCTATATATTGATACCCAGCTCTGTGTTTTTTGTAGAGACACAAAGCTGTCACTAGCTGACTGAGTGCGCTAAAGAAATGAGAATTTGAGGGAAGAGCCACTTCAAGCTTAACCCCGACCAGTGAAGCAATGTGAGTAGAAACTAAATGTAATTTAATAAATTAGAAGAGACCATTGTTGTTTCTCATATCAAGGTTGTGTTCTGACTTTCAAAATGTTGCAAATTGCCTCAAAGATCCAGTGCCTGCCTCCCAAGAACCTCCCTGTGCCTCTCCAAGGCTGAGATAGATTACAGAATAAGATAATTTATATCAAAACAGGTGTACATATTTTACATATTACATTTTCCATTTTAAAAGTGGCTAAAGGTCAAAGTCATATAAAAATATAAAAAATATATAGATAAAGTGCTATTGAATAAAAGCTTTTAAAATGCAATTTTGCAGCACTTAACTAAATATATCGAAGAATCTTATCATTAAGAACATTTAAGTATTTAGAAATTGTACTTGGGATTTCCGGGGAAGATTTCTTTTTCTTCACATTGGATTTTATATTTGTCACAGTATTTCTTCTTTCTCAGAACAGGGAACATTACACAATCTATCACATAATAAGGAGAAAAAAATTTAAAACCAATACTTAGAGGTGTTAAGACTCTTTAATCTCCCTTCTCTGGTTTTTACTCCTCCTCTAGGTGGAGCTACAGATCTGCATGTGAAGTCATTAGGAAGATGTGGTTTTACTAACAGTTAATTAATATCTTATTTTTTCACTTCTGGTTTTGGTTAACCATTGTTTTTTCTTAAGGACTAAAAGAAAACTTTTGAATTGTTTGATAAAAAACAGAAAAAATGAAGACATTTTCATAGTTTAAATTTTGGAGCACATACAGAATATTGAAGAGTTTAAAGAATAACTTTTGAAGAAAAAAAGAAAAAGTAGCTATGCTTAGATTTGACAGGTTATCAAGTTGCAGTACTTGCTATATACATATAGAGTTTAGAAGCAGAGAACTTTTGAGTCAAATATTTGTAGATTCCCTGTTCATTTTAGGTTTTTACAACAGTGTGAAGGGTCATGTCTCTTTCATTTCTTGTCTACTTTCTGAAGTCATCACTTTGCAGATGAGAGAGACTTTCTTAGATTCTATTTTTCTGTTTTAATAGGATTTTTTTTAATGATTTCTTTTTTAATGTTGTGAGGTTGGTTAGTTCAGGGTTTTTTGCCTTGAGTGTAAAGTCACTGCTTTAAAACTCCATGCACTGACAGTTTCATTTCCTTCCTTCATCAAAGAATCAGAAGGATTTTTTTCTCTAAATGTCCATAGGCAGTGGTAGAACATTCCCAAACTGCCTATTGAGCCTGAGTTTTCTTTACTCGCACACAACTTCTTAGTTTATAAAAAAAAGGCTTTCACAGAGATATAGACAGTTGCTAATTTAAATTAAATTTCAGTAATCCTCAGAGAATCTGGATGGGAGTCCTCCAGAAAGAGGTGTGTCTTCACTAAAGTTAAATTGGACAAAAAACCTTAACTTTTGGGATGGAATGTGTTCCTTCCTGATTTTTTTATTTTCTTTTTTCATCTGGTTCTTCCTTCAATGAAGTATTGCCTCTTGACGGCAAGAATAGTAACAAAAAAGTGAATATTTTAGCAAAAGAATATTTTTCCTACAACCCCAAAAAGATTGCCAGAGAACAAAATTCTAAAGAGATATAAAGACATATGAAAGAAAATCTCCTTGAATCTATTGGTTTAACCTACTGTGTGTCTGAGTTCAAAGGGAAGAATTATGAAATTTGTTGATTTTAATTTTTGTTTATGAAATGGCATCATAATGCTAAGGAATTATCTTTCCCTTGTTTTTTTATTTCCTATTTCCGAGTGAAAATATATGCAGAAGTAGTAGAGAAAACATTAAGGTTTACTTCTGAAAAGATGGTGGAATAGCATGATTATGGTAAAATTGGAGAATGAAAGTTGTTTCCAATATCCTAAGATATCTTCATTTTCTTTTTGGTAAATATTTTACAATTGTTTGTTTTCTGTGTGATGCTCTGCAGTACAGAAAATAAAAGAAGATTCTACATCCTCTGAAAATAATTTATACTTAACAAACACCATTTTCAACTTATGAAAGTAATTTTTCAGAAAGCATTTTCTCCATACATTTACAGTCAGAATAGCATCTTATTTTTCATAACAGGAAATATATAAATATGTATTTTTGTAAGCAATTTTAAATAATTCTAACCAATTCTAATTTCTATAAATAGTCTTTAACAATCTTTAAACAGACTTTAACAGAATTGCACTAATAAAGTGCAAAATACCTTTTCTAAAAACAAAAAAAAAGTATCATAAACTGCAACTTAAATAATTTGTTTCTGTTCATTGTGTAATTTAGGAAGTAAGTTGCTTCATAGGAGAAAAATATTTCATAAATTGGTTTTTTTATTAGTTGGCATGTTTTTTACATCCACTTATTTAGCTGCTCAACACAAGTCAATACAAGCTGAAGAATGCAACAATTATCTTTTATTCGAAGTACTGCATAAATATGTGTAATGCTGACATGAAACTAACAGCAAAGGATTCTATTTCTGGATTTCCTATTGATTTCCTGCATGTTTTTGCATGAGTAATGTTCTGCACAGTGCAGCCCTGCTCTTTACATGCTACTTACCTGCTTATATTGACTATTTGACAAATGAAAGCTCTAGTCTCCCTAACTCTTGAAAGCTGTAGAAGATATACATTCTGTCACTTAGAGTATTTTAATTTATGCAGTGTAAAACAGTATGGCAAAACAGTACTCAAAGACAACATGATGGCTCTTAAGAAGTATCCAGCAAGTATTGGATCTGGAAGTCTGAAAAAAATAGACACTGGTGAGATAGATAATACTAAATATAGCAACAGTAATGCTCAGAATTTTAATATACCTATGTCTTTGTGTTCGAGAATTTTCAGACACCTAAAATTTCCATATAAAGGAATAGTGATTTCATAAGTAGCTTAATTCCACTGAAAAGCATAAGTTAAATTATAATTAAAGGTACTTCCACACGAACTTTGATTCCTTGCAAGAAAAAATTTGTTTTTAGTCATCCACTAATCCGATGTGACAACTCATACAGTTGCCTTTTATAGGCAACTTTTTTAAAATTAAAAAAAAAAAAAAGGAAACCCATTAGACATGAATATTATTGCATCACTCAGAAAAGGGTTAGGAAATAAACTTGGATAAAATTGATTCATCATGAGGTATCAGTGGTCTAATCTTGGAAAACAGTCGCTTTATTCATTTACACTATGGAAGTTTTGTCACAGGCCTCAGAAGAATGTGTGTGGATTTTAGGTGAGTTAATCCAGAGGAAATGAAATCTTTATTCTTTTAAAAGATTATAAAGTTCCTTCTTCCATTGCGGTCCCTAATACTAGGAGGCAGAGGAAGTAGTTACAGCCTAGCTGATGGACATATGGTGTAGCAAAGCTCATTAGTTCTGTCTTTAGTGGAAAGGTTTATTACTTAGGGGTTGATCTATGGAGAGAAAAAAGCTGCAAGAAAATTACTGAAAGTTGTGTTGTGTTTTAGATGACTTGGAACTTCTTTCACATATGATTAGGCATCTGGCTGATGGTCACTGGGAGCCCTTGGGCTATCCCAGCAGTTCCAAAAAAACCCACTACTGAGTCTGTAAGTCACATCGATGTCACAGGAAATCTATTGTAGCCAAAGACGGTACTTGCAGGAGTAGGACACAATCCAGACTTCTGTGCAGCTCTTTTTTGGAAGAATTCCTGGCCTTTAGGCTGTCTGAAGGACCACCACTATCTTCTCTTGCTCTGGTCACCCCAAGGACTGTAGAAAAATTCATTCATTTCTATTTGAGGCAAAAAGAAGGCTGTGGCATTGTGGTGCAAAAAACAAACAAACAAAAAAACCCATCAACAAATGAAACTTTAGAAAGGCATCATAATATAATTAGAATTAGCCACAATATACTGAATCTGCTGCTCTGTAAACTGCTTTATACTCAGATTTGCGTAGTATGCCCATATAGTGTTGCAATGGACACTGCAGTTTGCCTTGACTATCTTGGAAGAAAGCACCAAAAGATAATCATAGCTATCTGTGAATTGGACCCTATTGCCTAATCATTTTTATAGCCAAGGACATGAGTGAATATTTGTTGTTATTTAAGGATTGTGCTACTAGGAAGATGCAGTCATTCAGTTTTCCAGGCACACTAGAGGCATTGCCTATACAACTGAATTTCCCATATGGAGAATGGGAATTTTCTATGTCTCACGAACATGCTGGACTGTTCTGAGAATAAGCGCCCAATGCATGTTTGGGAACTGGCCTTAATGCTACACAGTGAGTATTCTAATACTTCAAATTAAGAGTTAAAATTGGCAAAATGACACCAGTTTCACAATATGTCTGTATCTGAATGATGTCAAACTAGGAAAGCATGCCATAGGCTTGAGAAAATTTTGCTAGGCGCAAAAATATGAGTGCATATGCTCATGTCTGTGTTGTCTGGTTTGGTACTTCCATTGTCTTTTACCTGCAGAGAAAAAACAAAGGAATAGTATATACAAGGAAAGTCATCAATAGTAAATTGAATGTTATTGACTGAGTGAGCTACCAACTCACAGTCATCAGCAAAAAGAAGCTCACTAATGAAAAAATCAGCCCCATATGTCTGGAGACTGAACAACTTACATCACTAAGAAACTGAATAAATATAGCTCTGCCAGTGGCACAAAGTGATTCCCTTTATGCAACTGAGAGGAGGTATGTGGTAGTTTAAGTTTTAGGCTTTTGGTGGGGTTTGTTGTTCTTCAGGCCTTTCCTAACAACTGGGGTCAAAAACTAAGGAAGTATTCCATCCTATTCCCTTATGTAATCAGGTGTATATAGATAGGTGAGGGGGAGGTCCTCTCTCTCTTGGGCTCCAGCTTTTCTCCTTGTCAGGTCAGCTCATGAGACAGCAGCACTCAGTGTTTGGGCCTCGCTTATCCATGTGGGCTGAGGCCTGATCTGAGAGCTCTGTCTGGGTTGTGCCAGAGGGAAGAAATTTGCTGTTCTTAAGGGAAGTTGGTGAGATTTTATTGTATAAGTGTAGTGGGTTGACCCTGGCCGGATTCCATGGACTCATTAAATCCCTTTCTGCAACTGGGCAGAAGGGAGAAGAGGGGTCATCCACCCACCACCTTTATGGGCAAAAAACAGACTCAAAGTGAGATAATACCTAAATTTATTACTAACAGGATAAAAGCTAAACTAAATAGTGAGGAAAAAATTGGTCTTAAAACACACACCACACACACACACTTTCCCCCACCCCTCCTTCTGTCCATAGGGGGTTGCAGAAGGTTGTTGTTGCTGCCGCTTGCAATGTGAGTTCCCCCACCCCTTGGGGTCACTCCTCCATGGGGTGCAGTAAAGGTTGAGTCCCTGCACCCCAATGAGCCTCCATGGGTTGCAAGGGCACATCCTGCTTCACCACGGTTTACAGGGGATCACAACTGAGTCCATCCCCTGCTCCGTGGGGTCCCTCCCACGGGAGACAGTCTTTAACAGACTCCTCCAACGTGAATGAACCCCTCGGGCAGCAGTTCTTCCATATCTGCTGTCCCAAGGGCCACAGCGCTCATGCGGGCAAAACCTGCTCCAGCGTGGGTCTGCCTCTCCATGGGTCCACAGGTCTCCTGCTCCAGTGTGGGTTTGCTCTTCCACGGGTCCACAAGTCTCCTGCTCCAGCATCCACAGCTCCAGCACGGGCTCCTCCATGGGCTGCAGGGGTTTT
>VWZG01011776.1:11468-43046 GCA_013396735.1 Grallaria varia | reverse complement strand
ATGTGAGCGACCCTACGATTTTACATGTAATTATGTTGCAGGGCCTCTAAGACTGCAGTGAGAAGCTGCTTGTAAGAAGCCTCTGTGGAGATCAACAGTGAAGAGGAATGTAAACTTACAGAAACTGCAGCAGAAGAATTGGAAAACAACGGCACAGAGAGAAGTCACAAGGACTTTATTTTACACCAATAGAGTTGTGTGTTATTCGTATTAACCAGTCACAGGGTGGTTTGCAGTGTGTGTGCTCTCTGGGTTATTTAAGGGGTGTTTTCACAACAATAAACAGCATTACCTTGATCATATTGGTCAGTTCGTGGTGTCCATAAGTTTTCCTCGCAATAGTTCTTGAATTTTAGACTCTGCAGCTTGGAAATCTCATTTTACAAGTCTGCCAAGCTACCAGTTGACCTTCTCCTCTGAGCACCATTTTCTAATTTTTGAGTATCTGACAGAATAAAAGAAAATAGAACACTATTTGCCAGTATTACCATAATTTTTCCACTCCAAAGGATTCAAAGCCTATCTGCAAAAAATCCCAGTATTTACACAAAAAAGTGAACGCATTTCAACTGAGTGTTAGAATGTGAGGTGGAGGGAGAGGAAATTAATGGATGAGAAGGAAGTATAAGGGGAGAAATAAGATGGTTCCTACATTTTTGTTGTTTTCTTTTGCCAGAATACATAAACACTAAACAAGAAAAATTAAGACCTAAATCACAAAAAATGTTTTTCCCTAGGCACATATCTACAGCAGCACACTGAGAGATGCTTGGTTCAAAGGTTTGTTTGTTTTACAGATAAACTCTGTCTCTCAAAGGAAAAAAAGAACTTTAAGACTGAAGTCATGAACACAATACAGTCAGTGGTGGTTAACTGCACATTAAAATCAACTTCATACAAGGAAATACTTAAAAACCTTTTTCTTCTGTGAAAATCTATATCCTGAGCTCCACTTCTTCCATACCAGGCTCAGTGAAGCTGCTGACTTCTAGGCGAAAAAGGATAGCAATTTCTTTTCTTGCTTCATACTGCTTTGCCTGTCTCAGGGTAATTTATAATGCCATTTTCTATTACATCAGTAAATATGGACTCCCAATTTTAGAAAGGAAATTAAGCAGGTGCAGGTTTTCAACTGTTTAAGGAGAATTTGACTAGGTGAAAAATGCTCACACATGCTGCAATAACTAAGGACAATTGCTTCCAAAAGTGAGTTATGTATGGAAGCATATCAGTGGCCTTATAGTACAAAAGGAGATATTCTCTGAATTTTCTAAGGTTCTGTGGAAGATACTTTGGCTATATTTACGTCTAGTAGGCAAATATGAATGCAAGTATGTGTGTATCTGTTGTGATTTAACCCCACCTGGCAACTAAATATCACATAGCCAGCCACTCACTCCCCTCACCTCCACCTCACCGGTGGGGACGCAAATTGGAAAGAAAAAGTAAACCTCACGGGTTGAGATAAGAAGAATTTAATAACCGAAATCAAATAAAATATAATAATGATAATGAAAAGGAAAGCAAAGAATAAACCCAAGAGAAAGAAGTGATGCAGGATACAGTTGCCCACCACCCACTGACCAATTGCAAATCCAACCCCCAAACCCCTTTAAGGTAACTGCCCCCAGCTTATATATTGGGCATGGCATTCTACAGTGTGTAATACCCTGTGGCCAGTTCAGGTCAGCTGTCCCAGCTGTGCTCCCTCCCAGTTTCTCAAGCATCCACTCACTGGCAGAGCAGTGGACACTGAAAAGTCCTCGACTTACTGTAGGCACAACTTAGCAACAACTAAAATGTCAGCATTCGGTCAACACTATTCTTACACTAAGTTCAAAACACAGCACTGTATCAGTTACTAGGAAGAAAATCAACTCTATCCCAGTTGAAATTAGGACAGTATGCTAAATTACACATTGTCTTTACAGCTCTTGTAATAGATTTGATACGATGGACATAATACTTTTTTTTTTTTTAAATATCCTTTTCTAGATCTATTCCAGTGTTTATATAAAAACAGGAAGAAGGGCATTCTCTTTAATCAAAATAAAATAAATAAAAATTCTCAAGGAGAATTAAATGTTTTCAGAATTCAATCAAGAATGGAAAATATAAGTAACTAATTTCTAATATTATACTACTGTTGCTGCTAAATTGGCTCTGTTTTTTCTGTTTCCTCCTTAATCAGTAGTGGTTCATTAGTGTTATATCTTAATTTGTACCTTAAAATGAAATGGAGTGCTGCCTATATAATTAAAAATATCTTCATATATGTCTATGGGTATGTATATAAAATATTACACATATATATATACACACTGTCATATATATATTAAAAACAAAATATCTTTTAAAATTGCATACATTAAAGAGCTCATCATAAGGCAGGTATTTGCACAAAGGGTATCCAGGTTTTGGAAACTGGGAGAGCTGACAAAATCAACAAAATTTAGACTGGGAGTGACTCTTTCCTTCTTAACTGTATCCTAATCTATCTGCTTAATAATTGGCACAGCTCTGAATAGCCAAAGTTAACACGCTGCTCCATTTGCCAAAGAAGTTTCTCAAAACTCCACCAAAAAGAAACTCCCTCTTCCCAGGACATTTCTCTTTCCACAAAGCACTCATAGTTTTAATTGTTTAAGCAGTTGTGTTCTGACAAAGGGAAAGGTCCAAAGTAATACTGAAACATTTCATATGCAAAACTGACAGAAATTGTGTGCCTAAATCCCAGATTTTCATCACGTGCACAAAGCTGCTAGCCAACTTGCTTAGGCATATGAGAGGCTGCAGGTTTTTACATTGCATTGCAAAACGCTGCGCATTCAAAGATCTGCTCTTGAACATCCCTGGAGACACCCTCATCTTTGCATAACAAACCTTCTCTCCAGGTGCTTGTCTTTTGCACAATGTAGTTTAGAATTTGCAGAGCAGGTAAAGTAAGCTAAACCACGCCCAAAATTCATCAAGCAGAAAACTCTTGGAGTGCACTGAATCACTGAGTTCAACTCAACCCACAGAAACTACAGCCTCATTCATAGACATGACCAGAGAAAGCTGCTTTGCATTGCTTATCCAGTGACTATCACACAAACACCCTCAGAAGCAGAGACTCAAACCCCAGTTTCCCCCTCATCAAACTGCAAGCCTTACTCCTAGACATTAAGGTCATGCTTCTGACTCCTTTATCCCCTTGAAATTTCCTCACTGGATACTTGTCAATCTGATGTCCAGCTTCAATAGTAGTGCTGATGGATGATCTCCAGGGAAATGTGAAGGGTTGGTGAAGACAATTTCCTAACAGCAGGTAATATATACATGATTTTCTCAGACTGAGGGGGGAATTTAACCCCCACCTACCTGTTCTGTCCCCTGTTCTGCCTGGTGCTCTTACTGTCTCAAAGCCATCACTGACTTAGCATTCAATTAAAAGAACAAACCTGTCATCTCTGTCAATTGCCTGTGGTGGCTGTGATGTTCCAGTTTTACGTTAAATACAGAACTGAAGGCAGCAAATACATGCTTAGTCTCAGAAAAATAATGGAACTGTGAGAAATATCTCTGATTAAAATTTCAGAGACATCCAAATAAAGTGGAACTAAGAACTTTATTATCAGTGCACTGGGTGAACCACACCTGTAGCCAAGTACGAGCACATACAGGATGGGAGGGACAAGCCCTCCTAAGATCCTGATTCACATAACCAATCCCTTGCTCCTCCCATGCCAGGCCCCGCTCCTTTCTTCCTTCATAGGCGATAGACTCCTCATTTTGGATTCCATTGGTTCTTCCAGGGCTGGTCCCATGCCTTCCTTAAAGGGAATCTTTTGCTCTTTGGTAAAGTCCATTGGTTATCTTAAGCAACCTATTGGGTTGGTTCCCTGTCCTGGACGCATGGTCCCTTGGCAGTGAACCCAGGCTGGTTTCTCTGCCCTACATACTTTCTGGCCCACCTTCACACAGTAACTATAAGCAACCCACTGTAAGCAACAGTAAGTGACTCTTCAACAACTGTAAGTGACCCACTGGTCCCCAATCATAAAATGGCTCCTTCACCCTTCAAATAAAATGGCCTCCAGGCATCTCAGGACGAGATAATCATAGAAATCCCTGCTTGTAATAATACTACCATCTTATTTATTTCCTGCAGAACTGAATTTCAGAAATAAAGTTCCTCACTCTAGTACTTTCAACAGTTCATTTTAAAGCCTCTTGTAAGAGATTAATTTGGTTCTAATGAGTTAATTAGTCAGTTTCTAATTAGCCAGTTTGCTTCTCCATAGGTTCCCTAAGGTAAACAACAAGCATTCAGCAGGTTTTAAGTGATAATGAGGTTATTAGCTGCTAGCACCTAGGCCTGATAGGTGTGAATAGGCAAATCAGAGCCACTCAACCCTGGCAGTAGCTCCCCTGCCTGTAAAGTTCAGCTACTTCCCCCCCAGTGCAGCCATTTCTGCAGTGGCTCAGGTGTCTGCAAAGGCGAGCTGAGACCCTGCAGGCTTCTCGGAGCAACCCCGCAGTGCCGGGGCCGTGCGCAGGGTGGGGAACCTGCGTGCCCCGAGCTGTCTGCAGAGCTCAGCGCTCTGCAAAAGCATCTGCAGAGACCCCACCGAGGGACTGACAGCGAACAGTGCCAAAACCTGTCCCACCTGGGCGGGAAAGCCCCGCTCAGCCACACATGGCAAATACCTGCGGAGCCAACAGGTGAGCCCAGGGCAGGCTGTGCCCAGGAACCAGAGGTGTTGAAGGCCTCGTGCCCAGTCTTGATTGCTGGTGCCACTCCCTTTGCTGCTCCTGCCGACCCTGCCTGCTTTGGTTCCTGTCCCCTCGGCTGCTGCCTTCGCCTGCCGCCACTGCGGACACATCCTGCCTCCTTCATCTTCACCCTCAAGTAGCTTCTCATTGGTGGTGACAACCTTTTCCTGTGCTTTTTGCCTTTTGCTTTTTCCTACCTCCCCCTCTCTCTCTCCCCACTTCTCCCCTTTTGCTTGTGGTTATTGTTAAAATAAGGCAAATCACCTGTTTGAGCTCCAGCATATTATATGTGTGTATCTTCATCTGGGCTTCGAGTAATCATTTAAAGAACCTTGTTATAGTTCCATCTCTGACTGGACTCTTAACACCTCTGTCTCAGCGTGCTAGAGGTTATGAATTCCGTTCTGTGAGCTAGCATCTCAAAGCCTGTAAGTTATAGTCCCATTCCCTCCATATCATT
This sequence comes from Grallaria varia, assembly GCA_013396735.1. Taxonomy (NCBI): domain Eukaryota; kingdom Metazoa; phylum Chordata; class Aves; order Passeriformes; family Formicariidae; genus Grallaria; species Grallaria varia. The sequence goes on along the minus strand of VWZG01011776.1, from coordinate 37,828 downwards.
CAAAAGATGGAATCTCTGCATGTTTTTCATTGACTATTAGGTCAAGTGTGTTAGTGCAGACCTACCTATATGTGTTGCTGGATTAATTTCTCTCCTGTAGCCTATTTCTGTTATTCAAAACATACGTATCTACTCTGCTGGAGCCACTGTTCTCATCCTTGTCAAAAAGTCTGGTTGCCTTTGAGCATTCTTCTGTTGGTTTTCCCTGGGTAAAATATTAGTCTATGTAAACTAAAAGTCCCCTCTGCCATCAAAATATGCTGCATCTCAGATGTTGAACATGAGCCAAACAGCAGCAGGAGGACACAGTCCCTCCAAACAAGACTCTGAACTCACACACACAATCCTGCCAGAACCCTACTGCTATGCTCATTCAAAAATAGTTATCTACATATATATCGTTATACTTTATATATGAAGTATTTCCACAGACCAAAAAATTAATATACCCATTCTGTTGTCCTTTTTGCTCAGCAGTTTCCAAAGCAATAAGGCCTGTGCAATTATTTTCCTTTTGCCTTTTAGACAGGAGGATCTATCCAAGGGCATTAACTATGTGACAAAGCTGAGCTTTTTTAGTTCAGTTCAGTTGTCTGCTGAGGGCTCTCCTGTTCCCTGGATGATATCTCCAAATTTCCTTAGTTTTCCTTATCCTGCCAAAGAATTTATCTTATTAAACGTCTGATCTAATTTCAACCTAATAATGGATAGTTTTGTCTGGTTTTTTTTCTGGTCTTAGCGCAAGTTGAGTCATTTTGCCTTTCCCACATATTCAACATATGTGTTCAGTACATACAAATTCAACTCTATAAGTCTGCTTTAGTCTTTTAATCCTCCACTGCCTCTAGCTTTTCTTTTATTGCTAGAACACAATTCGTGGCAATATATTAGACCGTGCATGACCATGTAACTTAAAATAAACAGTCATCCTGTTTGTTTTCAGATCAATAGCCTATTTATCTTCTGTTCTGTTGCTGCCCATAGCCGCTAAGGAAAAAAAAAAAAAAAATAATCATGCATTTTTCTTTTTGTTCACATCATAAAAGTGATGGCAAACTCCCTTCCTAGCTGTGCTTCTTGCACATGTTCCCATATGCTCAGATCAATGGGAAATCATTTCAGCTGATGTCAGTTGCCACAACAGAGTCCATTGTGTTGGATTCCGACTTCCCACTGCAGCTGTGCTGCTGCCATGAGACGTGTCCATGCTGTCATGAGTATCTGCAATTGCTACCTGCACTTAACATGGCTTGTTGTTCCACAAGCTGGGAACTCTGCTAACAAAAGTTGCCATAGGAAATGTTTCAGTGTTGTATTCATGGAAATACCAATTGCACTCATGAAAACAGTGAGACTGCAGGCTCCAAGAAGAGAAAAGCAACCCAGCATTCTAGACAGGCTATTGGATTCCAAATTGCAAGATTCAGAAAAAAAGCAAAGCGATCTTTTATTTTCTGGGGTTTATGGGGCTTGTTTTTGGTTTTTAGCATCAACATCTTCTAAGGTTTTTTCTACAAATTCAAGAAGTAGAACTTTCAAAACAACAGTTGAGAGGTTCAAATAACTGCCCAGTTGTGGGGATGGATAAAATACAAAATATTACAAAACCCCTTAGAAGATTATAAGCACTGATGACACTGAAACTTATGTGGAAATTGGAGCTTTTGCAATACAGTAACCTGCCTTTCTTTACTAGATAAATACAGAAAATGGAGATACTATTTTTGCTGATCCACAAGGAAGATAATTGGAACAATCCAACTATGGCTCATCTTTTCCATAAACAGGACTTATTTCCCCTTTTGCATTATTTCCACTCTATCTTCCATCAGAAGAAAGACACCATTTCCAAATGTCTTGTTTTCATTCAGCTCAGCAATCAGCAATTAATATTCCCTGCTGCTGGAATGTATGGTCCTTTTGTTTCATGAAACACTACAGAGCAGCAAGAGAAGCCTGCTCAGGCTTCTTATGTCTTACACACTGTGTTCTAGCAGATACCAGCATATATTAACTTTTTGAACCTTATGAAACAAGATAAAAGATTATTTTTCTTTTTAGTGTTTTTGCACCTTTGGACTTTATTTCATACATCTATGTATATGCTAGAAAAGCAAAGACCAGCTGATAAATACTCCTAATTTTTTCTGTTATCAGTAAAAAATAGGTGTTTTGTTATCTGTCACTTCCATCCTTAGAAACTGGCTGTTTGCAGCAGGGATTCCGGTCTGAGCATTGTCTTAACTACTTACAGTAACAAATCCCTCCACGACTAGGTCTTTGTTTCCATAGCAACTGTCCAATAATTTGCCAGATAACATTTATGTGATAAACAAGTCTAGAAATCATTGTTGACTCACATTAGAAGAAATCCTGTACATTTTGTACTGCACTCTCTGAGGCAGCCGTTGCACTGCGCAGCTCTGAGGTTTCGTATTTCACATTAGGGGGTACTCAATCTTCACCAAGAAGTAATAGGATTAAGCAATTTCCCCAAGCATCATAGAATATTCAACACAACTCATTTTAATGTGATCAGGATAAAGGCAACATCCTCTGCATCTGTCACCACATTACACATCGACTATTAATTAAGAAATTCATCTGCAAGCAGTATCTCATTTAAAAGGTTTCCTTGAAGGAAAGAAAACTAAAGAAAAAACAGCCAAGCACACACATAATTCCTAGAACTTTAAAATTTTGTTTAGAAAATAAATAAGGTTATAAAAAGTAAATAAAAATTCTGATCCATACCACTGTTCTTTACTCATCGTTTGGTTTACTTCTTGCTGTTGCATTTTGAAGCCAGTAGGCGCAATTGTACCAGGTGTCTAAAGAAAGCGGAAACACAGTACATTTGCCCCAGTGGAAAAGTGACACTAGCAACACAACACAGTCCAGTGACAGAGGAAGCTGTGTGAAAATATGAATTCCCCTCACTTGCTGTCCTTAAAAAATAGCACTTCAGTGGAGCTAGATTGTCCCAGATAACAGCTGTGTATGACTGCAGAACAGACCTGCCTCTCAGGTTGGGAAATATGTATCCCAACAGAGAATTAAAATGAATGTCTAAACCATTTTGAAGAAAATTAATTTGACTTTACTATCTGGCAAAGCAGCATAGAAATATCAAAGTCCTCAGATGACCATCACAGTCAAGTTCATGTGACTGTCATCTGCTGCCATTTTACCATATTGTCACTCGACAACATTTGTGTCCTAATGCAAACTAACAGCAGCCCCTCATAGCCACCGCTGGCTCATGGGGGAAGCTGCTTTTCCATTTTGTTAACACACTCTTATAAAACCTGTTTTCTGTATTTTCCTGTTTTGTTTTTTCAACATGGAATCCAACACACTTTTGGCACAATACCGTTGACCTCAGCAAAAATTAAGTTATTGAGATCACTGACCTGGGGTGTAACTCAGAAGAGTTCCCCTCCAGTTCCCCTCAGCTTCTTGACTGTGAAACTCAGACCATAACACATTTGCACAAAACCAGTCAAGTCTCTGAATTTGAATTAAGAACCTCTGCATTTTTTAACCTGAAATAGACATGAGTTCAGATTAGATTATCCTGTGTTCCCTTTAACTTTTTAATCTGTGCATCTTTAAAAAAAAAAAAAAATACATTTCAACATAAAATCCTTAGTGCCTGCAATTAGAGTTGCATGAATTATTTATCAGGAATCCATAAAAACAAATTGGTTTCTCAAGAGTTTAGCTGAATTTTTCTCAGACCAATATATTGCTTGTGGCAAAAGCCATACATAAACAACAATTTCCCATTGAATTTCTGAGTTAGAATCTCAATGCATAACATAAGATTGTGTGAGTCCCCAGAATTTAAGTCAAGATGGACCAACGACAGTGAAAAAAAACAACGTAGGTGTTGCACTGTTTTTATCAGTCTCCTTGAAATAATATCTTAATGAAAATAAAAAAAAAAATCACAACTTTTGGAAATACTTATAATGCACATTAATAATTTGATTTTTCTTCTGAATTAAAAAAACCCACAGTAATATACTCTGTTTTCTAATTGCCTAGTTGCATAACTTAGAACTAATGGAACTCAATGGGAAAAATGCTTAAAGAAACAATACATTTCCATTTTGAAGCATGTTTTATGTTAGATAAATAATATCCTTGAATATTCAAATTACTGACTTACAAGCATATTTGCTTTATAGTATCTTTAAATCTCTGTTCAAATCAACAGAAAATTTATTTCCACCAGCTGAATGTTAATTGTTAGATGTATTAAATATCTTTATCATTGTTTCCATTTTGTAGTGGAAATCATTGATGATTACAAAAGCGAACAGAAAAATGAAGGTATAGAAGAACTATAAGTTAAAGGTACTAATATCATTAATTCATACTACAATTGATTAGTGAGTAAATGGTTATTTTACTTCTTTAAGCTATCATTTCCATCTTAACCTGAAAAGTTTAAGAATTTGTTCTTCTTGTACCCCTCTGAAAGCAATCCATTGGATTCACCCTTTTCCATTTGATCAGAAATCCTGTGAGGTGATAGACAAATTGTAAGCAAATTCAATTATCTTTCCACTGTATCATTTGAAATACACAACATCTATTTGCATATGCATACATCCACAAATCAGAAGATTTGGTTTATGATCCCACAGATTAAAGATACTGTCCCATTTCACATACGTCTCACTCAGAGTGCACAGAACTGTTTCTGTATGAACTTACTGCACACAACTCCAATGCTACAGAATACACCCAGATATGTTTCAAGATTAACAACTCTCCATTAAATGATGCACAACTTCTCTCCAAGGGTGAGAGGAGTTTTCTGTATTGCAATATATAGGGTTTGCTCATCCAGTTGCAATTGTATTAGCTTTCAGCACCACCAAAGTGCTTAAAATTTATTAAAATAAGTAAATTCAAGTTACATAGTGCCTTAACAAACTCAACTGGAGCTTCTGCTCTTTATACAGTGGCTACTGACTCTTGGAAAATAAAAAGATAAAAAACCAGCTTTGCTGTGCTAACACATCAAAAACTTTTCAGCATGGCTACATTTTACAAACCAACTTCAAACTCCTTCTGTAGCTGACAAAGCTATTTGTTATCCAGGGATATTTTATGATAAGTTTATTATGCTAAATTTGTCTACCAAAGTGCACACTTGACAGATGTTGTGGTTTAAGCCCAACTGGAAATAAAGCCCCGGGCAGCCACTCCCCTCCTTCCACCCCCTCAGGTGAGAGAGACAAAATGCAGAGATTATGGGTTGATATAAGAAATTAATGGAAACAGCAGTGAGGTAAGCAAATTAACAGTAACAATCTTAGTAACAACAGTGTATAAAAGAGAGGGTGTTTTACATGTAAAATTCTCGCTGATAACAGTGCAACCACAGCTGGTGACACCTCACTGCTCCCTCCACCACACTTTTTCCCCAACCAGAAAGGCATGACTGTCTCCTCAGAAAGGAGAGAGAGTCCCTTCCCCACCAGCCCTGGCAATGACAGAAGATGGTATGTAATAGCCTCTTAAACATGCCCGCAGCCACGCTCCCTCAGCTACTGCAAAATTAACTATGTCCTGGCTGACACCAGGACAACAGAAAAATCATTTTGTTGTACAATAAGGTAAAGCACTTCACAACCAAGTGTTTTGCCTTACATTGTCAACCAGTGTCAACTAACAGCTGTGTTTTGAAACAAATCCCTCCAAGTTATTCCTTGTAGCTAATTTCCAACCAGCCATAAGTTCCACACAGGAGGGTGAAGTTTCACTAGTCCACAAGCCATCACCTCGCTTCATTTTTATTTACTTGTTTCTAATTAAGATGCATGTTCTTCATGTTGTCATGAACGTCACATAAACATTATGTGATGTTACAATCCTGAAATATTTCAATCTTTGAGCCCCTGTTTTAATCACTAATGCATGCATTTGAGTTCATATGTTTGAAGTTCATGGTACAGAACCTTAATTATCAAGTGTAATCTTCATAAAAAGAATTAGTTTTATTTCCTCTGAGATGGCATATTACACCTTTTTCAGACTCACACATTTCTCCAAGAGTATAAGAGAATGAGCCTTCTACAACACTCGTGCTTAAATGGGTAAACAGAAAACATCTTTTATACAAAATAATCCTGAAAATATCAAACTGCCTTCTTAGAGCTTTTGAGCTTTCTCAATACTCTCAAGTTCTCTCTCAACAGATGTTTGCAGACGCAGCATTCAACATGCATGAAAAGTATATACAAAGGAGGTACAGGCAATTTCTGAAACCTACATAATTATCAAAGGAAATGGAATAAAATAGAAATGGGGGCAATTAGTTAGCCACACATAATAATGGGATCTTAAAAGTTGTCTCTATATTCGGCTTAAATAAAAGTACTAGAAAGCATGTGCCCCCAGCTATGCTGGTGCAGTTCCTTGAGGGGATTTTTAGTCAGTGGCACTGACTGACATATTTTCTTATTAGAAAATCACAAATCCAGATCTGAAATAAATAGATAACAGTAAGAGCTTTTTTAATGTTACTATAAACAACACAAATCAGAGCTGCATATTACATTCTCACAAAGTTCACCAGGAGACGGAGACCTGCACGCCCTTAGAGCATTTATAAATGTCACCCTGTAGCACAGAGAGATATGTTGAGATTCTTCCCTATTTCTAATTAAATTGCATCCTAACATCACTTCTGCTTACTGAATCTGATTAGTTATTATGTGTGATGCCTTGATTGTGATGAAAGACAACCAACTGGGAAACAGAAAAGAAAGGTTAACATGACAATGACTTTAGGTTCTCTAGTAGTACCAGTCCATAGTTAAAAATACTATGATAAAAAATGAATCCAATACATACATTTATTCCATTTTAGATTGCTTCTTCAATGTACCTCACACTGAGGACTAAGTCTATTGGCTGTGCTGAAGGGAGGTAAAAGAGGATGCTATGATACCACTGAAGTTTCCCATTTCCTTGTAAAAGTCACCTGTAGTCAATGTAGAAATCTTGTATTTACCTTCTGCAATGCAGTTACAGAAGGAAAAAAGACCAGTCTCTAGTGAGCTATGCCCTGATGAAAAGAAGATTGAAAAGCTCAGGTGATAACGTTGAATGTAAACAAGGGGCAAAATCCCTCCAGACAAGATGGATGATGAACTCAAGCAGGCTGTAAATACAAGATTTTACTAAGCTGGCGGAAAGTCCTTTGAGTTACATTTCCATCCCAGGGTACTCCTACTCAGCATAGCTTTTTAAGGAGTGCTCCATTCATAGTGAAAAAAATCACATTCAAAATGACTTACCTGAAAGGTTTTTTTCTATTATTCTTTTCTAGTCCCCAAAAGTTCTGAGATACCATAAATGAAAGTCACATTATTTTACATTTTCAGTCTACACTAAGGCTTGGAGGCTTCAGCACTGCATTCCAGATTTTACTGGGGCTTCAGTGTTGGGGAAGATGGTCTTTTCAGAACACAGGAGTGACAAATCATTCCAATAACCTTTTAAATGGTTATCAAAAAGCACAAAGAGTAGGATGATAAATATGAAGGAGCAATTTCCAGTCCTGGAGGGAAGAATAAAGACAGCTGAACAATGAAAAGAAATATTCACAAAGCAAGTTGAAGTTCAACTATTCAGACATTATTTTACTCTTATTAATGTGATAATAATATTCACTGGTCATTTTTCATAAGCACTAAGGTGATTATTCAAAACTTTAACTTTTTCTTTCTTGTTATTTACTCTCAACTAATTATCTTTTTCTTTTTTTTTTTTGAACATTTGTATAACTGGATCAGCAAACACAGTTGAGGCCATTTAATAGCTCATAACATTACAAAAGTGCAGCTGAGAGGCTTGGGGTGAGATTTTCAGGCGACTCATTCATGTGCTGCTCCTGGCAACTGAAGTCAGAGGCCATTCCTCCATTTGTCTCAAAGAAAAATAAGTCAGGAATACAGAAATAAAATCTCATTTTTAAGAAGTTGCTTAGTAAATTTTCCCAAAATCAGAGACACCCCACCAAAGAAGGCCTACCATAATATTTCATTTCAGTTGTTTATGGTTTTGTTCTGTTAAGCTTCCTTGTAGGATACCTATTGTAATTCTTCTGTTTTCATTTTCAACCTAATTTATCTATGAAATTTCTCAACGATTTTAAGAGTAACTGAAATGACTGTCAGACAATGGAGCATGATCTCCTGGCTTCCATTTCTGATTGGAATCTCCAATTTCCTATAGTACCATATCCTGAGAACTTAGTTTGAATCTGTCGATAATTGAGACATAATTAAAAATCCCCAGTATGTAACTGATGCAATTATATGAAATTCATGGATTTAAAAAAAAAAAAAAACAAAAAACAAAAAAGCCTTTATTATTTCAGGGAAAAATGGTTAAAAAATGTGAACTCTTAGGAATCCAATAACAAATGCTAAATAACAGTGTTTCACTTTCCCCACAAAAATCTAAGTTATTTACCTATGTGATAACCAGGATCTAGCTCATGACATTTAGGTATTTAGTGGTAGCAGTTTTACTCAAGTGACAAGCAGAAAGAACCCTAAACCCATAGGAATCATATGTTTTCTGAGAAAGCAAATGTACAACAGTGCACAATACTTAACTCACAACATGACATTTACTGATGTTGGTGATACAGTATATCCACCTTTTCTGTTGATTTCAGAGAGAATTTAGGATTTTCTTCCGCTTTTATTTCTCACTAGCTCTTCTCACTGACAGTCAGCTTTGAGATTTAGTACCCACTTACTTATTATCTCAGAAAGAGACACAGCCCCAAATCACTGAGATATGCCTGCCACTAGCATTGCTGAAAAATTACAGACAAATAAAACAAAAGAATAAGAATAGCTTTCAGCAGCATAGAGGTTTATTACATGAGTTTATTAGTGGAGCAAGTCAAATAAAAAAAAAAAAAAAAAAAGACTTTATATGTCTTCTGTGCTTGTTCTTCCAGTATAGCACATACTATAAATTCTCCTTTCTCAAATGAAAGTAAAGTAAACAACCATTATTTCTATGCCTAAAGAACACTGTTTAGACAAACAAGGGATTTCCATGGAACACATATGCAAACCTATGGGAACAGCCAGGACTTTTGCCAGTATATCTTCTCTGTTAAGCAGCCGGCTTGCAGCACTGCTTGTTGCCTTGGCTTGGTATCTCATTTTCGAAGAAGCTCACAAGATTTTGCATCTGCAATGACTGTTCTGGTTTAGCTCTAATATGTATTGCTTGCTCTAATGCTTATTTTCTTGCACACAAACCTCTATGGAAATAGCCTTTTGTATTGCAGTTTGTCCAGTGTAAAATCTTGGGGCATACCCCTATTTAAAAGTTGATACACTTTATTAGCTTTCATTTAAGATCTGCTTGCGGTGCAGACAGATTTTAAAAAACCCAACACATTATATAATTAGCTCTGATTTTATCAATTGCCTGTTGATGTGTGTTACTAATAGCAAATTTGATAAGCCTAGTGCAGGACAGACTGCAAAGATTGTACAAGAAATTTAGAAAGTGACTGCCACCCATAGACTAAAACCAACATAACACAATAGATGTCTGCAAGCAGCTACAGGATCAAGAATAAGAAACCACCTCAGAAAGGCAAGAAGAGCTTCTCCTCCAGACTTTCATTCTTGCTGTCGTTTACAAATGGTATCATCTGGAAACTGAACAGAGACAGGAAACTAAATATCCTTGAAACAATTTTATGAAGCTACTGATAGAGTCACTACTAAGCCGAAAAAAATGTACATGTTTGAGCTCTCTAACAGGTACAAAGTTAGATGAAAAAAGCATTTTCAAAAACACATAAAGAATTTAAAAGTGCTCTGCCCCACACGTACAACTTAGCTTTAAAACAGATAAACAAAAAAATGTGTCTGAGCTGTATTCTTAGCGTGTCAACATGGTAACAGTCATACAGCAAGTGCTTTGGACATATAATATGTCCTTTTCACACTCCCTTTGCTTGCAGAGGCTCACATATTGTGTCGGCATAGGCCTTTGCTCACCTCCAAGGCCCTTCAAGTGTGGCAGGACAGTAGCACACAACTGACATAGCTTTTGTATGGATCAAAGTCTGAATAAGCTGTGTTTCAGCTAAGAACAAAGTTGGTTTGGGCAAGGGAAAGGTTTCATGTAGCCCTCTCCTCAGCTGGTACTAATGTCTCATAGCATCACAGCTTTTAGTTCTCTTCCTGTCAGAGCACGAAAACAGGGATTAATCAGCCATGGGGGAAAGTAGGTTATTTAATCTAAAACTTCCAGGTACTTCTGCTGTGAGCTTGAGAAAGTCTGTCTTGTAAAGATGAAAGCTGGATGAAGAGATAAGAAGGTATTCTCTAGCTTTGATTAGACACTGATAGGGTCTCTAAGCTTTAAAATTTTATATAAAAGTGTTACTGTGCCAATGGTACAAATAATTTTGGAGATATATCTCATTTCAGTCTTTATTTGAGAATATTTATGAATGATGTATCACAGTAAGGAAAATTAGGAAAGATGGTCTTAACAGAAATATGCTCTCTAGAAGCAAGTGGAAAATCTGTATAGAACAAAGAAACACCAGCTTCTCTTTGCTTAGTCATATGTGCATGTTCCAGGGAAGGTTCAGGAGGCTCTGAAATTGAAACTAAGACACCATTGTAAGCTTGAAGCAACAGTCTTTTATTACAAGAGATGGCCAAGTAAACAGGAAAACCTGAGAGAGAGAAGGAGGGAAAAGAATAAAGCCCTATGTATCACCTAACTTTCCCAAGGAATTATGTAGTTGGCTCACTGACCCCAAAGTGTCCGGAACCCCCAGAGCAGGGGCTGCATCCTCCAGCACCGGCAGGCTCACAGGATAGCGGGCGTCCCCGCCAAGGCAATGTTGTCCTTCGTGTGAAGCGAGCCGAGCCAAAGCATGAGTCATCTGCCTTTTAACTACTTTTTGGGTGACATCTCACCTGGGCAGGTGTGGCCAGTACCGCCCAGTGAGAGGCCTTAAGTCCCTCCCCCCTGTTATGTAAGGGCTCTTCCCCTGCGCATCTGTGAGTACATTGGAATTTCCTCGCACCTGTGTGGTACGTCCCAGAGGGTCCCTCTAAAATGGGTCTGGAGGCTTACTTCATCACCCTCCACTTTCTCTTCCAAATGCCCTCTAAGGGCCATCAGTCAATGGTGAGGGCCCAATTAATTTTCATTTATACAAAAAACTTCCTCCAAGGATGAAGTTCTTGCTTATCAGCACTTGTTTTCCCATGGCTTGGCAGGAAAAGAATAAACTTCTCACAGGTGGCTGGGCCAAACACAGACCAAAAAAACATCAACATCTAATCCATCCCAAATACAGTGCAAGACGAGCTTTCTGGAAGCAGTGCATATAACGCATACTATGTGAAAGTGCAGAATGATCACCTGCATTGTCTGGACCTTCCTCAAAATGAATGGTTTTTGCACAGTTTCACTTTTTATGGATCAGTAAAAATTACATCAAGCATCACATGGTATATCAGGTAGATTTTAATTCCTTCGGAATCGTCCCTAGGGCAGTTCTGTTCTTTCTTCACTTATTTAGAGACTAGATGATTTGTACCAGAATTTGCATCAGAAAGGGATCTTATATGATACATAGTGGTTAGGATTCAAATATGCGACAGGCTCTACCCTTCCTGGAGGACGTAGTGTTTATTATTTTACAGTAGTTGTTGCAATAATAATAATAATAATAATAATAATAATAATAATAATAAGTAACTTAATGGGAAGGGGACAGGTATGTAAACTGAACTGACGGCAACAGCTAGTAAGAAATACCTCCTATCACCCTGGACAGCAAGCAACCTCATGGCTCACAGACGGCTAATAACTTGTGCATGATGAACTGATGATCCCTGTACATTGTCCAGTGACAGATGATTTACTTCACAAAGTCACCAGTAATTGGTACAAACACAACAGTAAGTTTGGTCATAGTGCAAAAAACATCACACCACCAGCTTTCATGGTGGTTTTAGTCCTTCTTCTGACCATATTTAGTATTACATCTCCTGTGCAAGTGCAATCATTTAGTGAATTCATTTTCTACATTGTAGGCTCCTCTAAATTGTGATCAGTGTGAATAAACACATGTCCTATAAAAATCCATTAGGACTAAAACAGAGCAAAACAAAAAACACATTTAAGGCACATTTCAAAGATACAGGTTTAAAAATTAAATAATATACTGAATTTAAACACCACAGAGTAGGCCCTTGTGAAACTCATGGGTACTTTAGCTTTTCATCTCTTGTAATCTTTATTTGCAAATTTCCCATTAAGAAACAAGGCCTAGAAATTCCCATCTGTTATCAGCACATCAAAGAGAACTATGGAAAGATAAGTTGGTATGTCCATTAAAGAACAAGCTTTTCCCTTCAAATTCACAACTGTCACTTTCTTTGGGGATGCTATTCCCTGACAAGATGGCCTAGTAAAGATACAGCCTCTTGAATAAGTATTCTCACTCTCTCAGTAATTCTATTGCTGGGTACACTGTCCTCTGTATGTTCATATGGACAATGGCATTCTATCATGTCCAGTGCTTGTTCCAGCTCAGGGGATTTTCAATTCTATGTTTGACAAGAATGTCTGTTTTGCAAATATTGCATGGATCCCTTGTAACATGTGTTTAGTCCTTCCCTTGCAGCAGCTCTAACTTTACCCAAATCCAGCAGGGCATTGCTCTATTTCCACTGCCCATTTGATTCTTTGCTGGCAAAACTGAATTACTACTTAGAGAGGACAGCTTTAAGTGTATGCTTGCTAAGGTACACACATGAATTCAGAAGCTTTACCTTGTATATCAAGAAGGGAAGTTTGTCCTAAATGACTGTAGAAAGTTGTTGTATTGTGCAAATGTGGCCCTGCTTCATCAATTTGTTAGAAACAGAACTGAGGTTTTGCTGAAGCCAAAGGAACTATATTGATAAAGAACAGGGAGGAGGGTAATTAAGTTTTTAATGTTTGGGACTTTAAAAGGTGATTTCAACCTGTTTTTCACGCCTTTGGAATGGGAGTGGGGGGTCTTGGACAGGTACGAGGATCAGGACAGGCTGTGAGCCTNTGGCTTGGCAGGAAAAGAATAAACTTCTCACAGGTGGCTGGGCCAAACACAGACCAAAAAAACATCAACATCTAATCCATCCCAAATACAGTGCAAGACGAGCTTTCTGGAAGCAGTGCATATAACGCATACTATGTGAAAGTGCAGAATGATCACCTGCATTGTCTGGACCTTCCTCAAAATGAATGGTTTTTGCACAGTTTCACTTTTTATGGATCAGTAAAAATTACATCAAGCATCACATGGTATATCAGGTAGATTTTAATTCCCTCGGAATCGTCCCTAGGGCAGTTCTGTTCTTTCTTCACTTATTTAGAGACTAGATGATTTGTACCAGAATTTGCATCAGAAAGGGATCTTATATGATACATAGTGGTTAGGATTCAAATATGCGACAGGCTCTACCCTTCCTGGAGGACGTAGTGTTTATTATTTTACAGTAGTTGTTGCAATAATAATAATAATAATAATAATAATAATAATAATAATAATAATAATAATAAGTAACTTAATGGGAAGGGGACAGGTATGTAAACTGAACTGACGGCAACAGCTAGTAAGAAATACCTCCTATCACCCTGGACAGCAAGCAACCTCATGGCTCACAGACGGCTAATAACTTGTGCATGATGAACTGATGATCCCTGTACATTGTCCAGAGACAGATGATTTACTTCACAAAGTCACCAGTAATTGGTACAAACACAACAGTAAGTTTGGTCATAGTGCAAAAAACATCACACCACCAGCTTTCATGGTGGTTTTAGTCCTTCTTCTGACCATATTTAGTATTACATCTCCTGTGCAAGTGCAATCATTTAGTGAATTCATTTTCTACATTGTAGGCTCCTCTAAATTGTGATCAGTGTGAATAAACACATGTCCTATAAAAATCCATTAGGACTAAAACAGAGCAAAACAAAAAACACATTTAAGGCACATTTCAAAGATACAGGTTTAAAAATTAAATAATATACTGAATTTAAACACCACAGAGTAGGCCCTTGTGAAACTCATGGGTACTTTAGCTTTTCATCTCTTGTAATCTTTATTTGCAAATTTCCCATTAAGAAACAAGGCCTAGAAATTCCCATCTGTTATCAGCACATCAAAGAGAACTATGGAAAGATAAGTTGGTATGTCCATTAAAGAACAAGCTTTTCCCTTCAAATTCACAACTGTCACTTTCTTTGGGGATGCTATTCCCTGACAAGATGGCCTAGTAAAGATACAGCCTCTTGAATAAGTATTCTCACTCTCTCAGTAATTCTATTGCTGGGTACACTGTCCTCTGTATGTTCATATGGACAATGGCATTCTATCATGTCCAGTGCTTGTTCCAGCTCAGGGGATTTTCAATTCTATGTTTGACAAGAATGTCTGTTTTGCAAATATTGCATGGATCCCTTGTAACATGTGTTTAGTCCTTCCCTTGCAGCAGCTCTAACTTTACCCAAATCCAGCAGGGCATTGCTCTATTTCCACTGCCCATTTGATTCTTTGCTGGCAAAACTGAATTACTACTTAGAGAGGACAGCTTTAAGTGTATGCTTGCTAAGGTACACACATGAATTCAGAAGCTTTACCTTGTATATCAAGAAGGGAAGTTTGTCCTAAATGACTGTAGAAAGTTGTTGTATTGTGCAAATGTGGCCCTGCTTCATCAATTTGTTAGAAACAGAACTGAGGTTTTGCTGAAGCCAAAGGAACTATATTGATAAAGAACAGGGAGGAGGGTAATTAAGTTTTTAATGTTTGGGACTTTAAAAGGTGATTTCAACCTGTTTTTCACGCCTTTGGAATGGGAGTGGGGGGTCTTGGACAGGTACGAGGATCAGGACAGGCTGTGAGCCTCCAAGTACTAGCCAATAGGAATGGAGGCAGGGACATCCTCCCCTTCCCTGGCCTGGAGAGGGTATAAAAAGCTCTGTTTCCTGCTGGCCTGTGTCTGTCTCCTAGGCCAGAGGGACATACCCAATTCAGCTGAATTTGTTAAATAGAAAGTTTAGTTTTGCTTCAATGACTTTGTCCCTTCTGAATTTTATTGGTGTGAGCATTTCTGACAAATTCCTGAGATGTATTTCTCCTGTCATATTATAAAGTCAATGGTGACATAAGTCCAAAAAAATTAAGTGTTGTCAACTGTTAGCCTTTTGGCACTGCAGTGCTGTCTCCAGAATGTAGATCAGGCTACACAGTACTTGAGGTACCAGAAAGTACACTGTATTTGTGGAAATAACTCTCTTTTTATCTTCTGCAATTTCAGTGTCCTTAATCTAACTAGCAGGCTGTGGGGAGACTCCAGCTGGTCTGGAGTCTCTGTGGAATAGTTGGACTGTGCTAGGAACTTCTGCACATCGTCAGGGTGATACACATGGATAGAGAGATTGTAAGACAGAACGGAAGCTCAGTCTCTAAAGTGCTGAGTCATGGTTGACTGACATGTGCAGTCTGTGTGTGTCCAATTAAGAATTACTTATGTGTAGAGAAATCAATGGTCCTTGGACATGTGTCAATACTGAGGTCTATATAAACCACAGCTTCTGATATAATAAAGGTCCTGTTTTCGGAAGAAGCCGTGTCGTTCCTTGACCTATCCTGACTACTATGACGACAGCAGGCAACAAGTAAAAATCAGCTGTGCTAGAGAGTTGAAAGTGAGCATTTTATATTCTGCATGGAATTATACACATCTGTGATCATTCTCTACAAATGGGCAGAGCTGAAGCAGTATCTATGATGTGTGGCTATGCAGAAACCAGGGACTGCAGATAACACTGTCCTTTAGCAAAAAGGACTTCTGGCCATTCTTCAAGCCACATATACGCATGCAGAGTGTGTAGAAACAGACCACCTGCTTGGTTTAAACCCTTCCAGGAGAGAAGAGACAGCTGACTGTGCTGATGATGAGTAAGCACTAGCAAGCACAGAGCAACCCAGACATGGAGGATAACTAGAGCAAACTATTTAACTGAGGAGTTAGCAGCCTTTTTATGTAATACTCCCCAATACAGCAATACAGAGCTAACTATTATTCCAGGAAGGTGCATGTGTAATTTTTTTAGGTCCTTTTATTTAAAAAGAAGCCATGTCTGGAAACAGGTATTTTATAAGAACTTACTCAAAGCTGAGGTCCCCAGCGTGACCATTCCTCTAGTTAGTCACCTAGCACAGGGTATGTAGGTCTTAGAGTATCACTGAAGCAGTAAGCTCAGTCTTTAGGCAGACATTGCCTGATGGCCTCAGTGAACAGGCCACAAATGTATCAGCTAAACAGCAGACAGATTTCTGAAGTTTTTCTCACCCATGAGATTGGCAGAGTTGAAGAGCATTTAAACTGGGGGGCTGGAGACAGGACAGGAAATGAATGAATGATAGGGCAGGGCTACAAGACAGTTTCCTCTGAGAACAAGTCCACAAACGGAACAATTTCCCAAGACAGACTATATATCAACCCCAGCCTACCTTTACAGGAAACATTTTGTTTCCATGGTACATTTAGCTAATACTGAATTATAATTGACTACCTATTATGCAAATACATTCATTATAGTTCATGGTATTACAATAGGTAGTAAATGAATTGACAATTACATGACACTTAAAATAAATAGGAAAACACTTCATAAAATCACAGCTAAGTGTTGGGTTTTGCACCACATTATGCTTATATCCTATTCTTACGACAGCCTGTGAGAGGTCTGACATAGAGTGGCAATATCTGCAACAAACTGACTGCAGTGTGCTTTCCCTTATAAGAAAAAAGCTACTATGTGTTTTAGAAGCAATTAAGATATGTAATTAGAAAACTGACTATATTTTTGATGTCTTATCATCCAGTTATTGACCACAGGGAACCACATAGGATATTTTAGTTAACATAAACTAGATGACATTTTGCCCCTCAGATGGTAACTCATTCATGCAGAAAAACTCCATATAGCTTACTATAGCTCAGGCATTGTTAAAAACACTATCAGATAAAAAGCAGAATGAAATGAAGCTGTTCCTGGATCTCACAACAGGCTATTACCCTACCTACCTAAGTGGTATGAATTTAGATACTGAAAGGGAATTACTGGTGTGGAAGACTTGTTTTTAATCAAGAGATGATGTAAAACTGAATCTACAACTTCACCAAACCATTGACAAATCATAAAATACAACTTGGGAGAGAAAGATGTGATGTCTTTTCCTAAATAGTAAAAGTTGGGCCAGTGACAAATTCTGTTTAATTGCTTTGGGGGAACAAAATTATATGCCAAAATAAATGCAGCAAACAAAACCATATCTTCAGCAGGAGAGTACAGATACACCACAGAAGATTTCAACTGTCCTGAGACATAGAGGCAGCCTCTGCTACACTGACTGGGCAGATAAATAAAGAACTTCACTTTCTAGCCCAGGGAAGCTGGCTGCTTTTGCAAGTGTAGCCTATATATTTAACTTAAGAACACGCTACAGTTAGACAGGCAAAGCCAAAGATCATTATCTCCTCAGTGACCAAATTTGTCATTTCTCATGCCTGCTGCAAAGCACTTTGGTACAATTTGAAGAATTTTAAATTATCGTGAGTTCTACTGTTACAAAAATAAATGTTAAACGGAAATGTCTAATTCCTAACATAACAGACATCATCAGTAATACCAGATCAGATCCTGACTTATTCTGTTACTCAATGGGAGCAAATTCCAATAACTTTTCTATACTAAACTTCACAAGGTCTTTCTCACTATTACATCTCTCATTTCACCATAGCATACAACTGCCCAGATTTTCACATGCAAAGAAAACAAAATATAGCAAGTTTGTGGCTCTCTCCATTTCTGAGGTTAATTGATATACAAGACCTGCAACAGTGTGAATATTCTGCCAAGATTTCTGTTCATTTTGCAGATCTCAGAAATTTTAAGTGACTAGCATTCTGTAGCAGATTCATGAATTTTATAATTAGGCTCAGATCCCTCTCCCTTCCCTGAAAATATGTGTAGGTGAAGCACCTTGCTTCTGGTACTGTATTAAAGATCATCACTGTTGATATCCTGTATGGAAATATGAAATGGCTGAAGACAGACAGCTACACTGGCAATCAGAAAGCAATCAGTGGAGGTTAGAACAACATCTGTCTTCCCTTTTTTCCCTTATGCAAAGTGTGTTTTCTAAAGAAACACCACCAAGCGAAACTTAGCCCAAATTAAGCATTTTATGAGAAAATAAGAGTCAATACAAGATGCTTTCAATTTTAAGTACTACTAATAAGGGAAAGCACATTTTAAAGTGCTTAAAATGTATTTTAAGTAAAAAAATTGCCCTGGTTTTGCTACTTCAGGACTGTGCACCTTGCTGATATGTCAAAAAGTGACAGTGAGACTTGCCCAGAACCTGTCTGAAAACAGAAACAAAATGGCCTGGTTGCTTTCATCAGCTAAAAGTAGACATATGTCAGGCACAAGCCAGATTTTAAGTAGAAAGTGTAAATTGTATTGCATAATTACTTCTCTAAGTAATTTAAGGAGTTAGAATATAATAATATTTTAATGTACATTTAAATCCTCATGTGAAACTTCAAGATATGTTTTGTTACTGAAATCTCATGACTTTTCCCATGAAGATGGGCATTGCAGGCACAGACCACATCAAAATCTAATGTCCAGTTGCACTAGCCAGATAGAGAATATCAGTGGAGAGCTCTTGTTCCCTCTGTAGTCACCAACCAAGAAAGACTGATATGCAGGGGGGAAACAACCAAAAAAAAATAAATAAAATAGCTGTATTCCACTCTAACTTACAGACGATATTTGGGTCTAAAGCCTCTGAAGCCCAGGGAGCCCATGATCTCTGTATAAGCTTTTTATACAGTCTTCTAATAAACAGAATTTCACAGAGACATTCCATAAAAATCGTTTAGAAAATTCATTAAAAGGTCAAGAGTATTTGATTTTCGTAAATGCAGATTCAGTAACAGGTGGAAAGTTGATATTGCTTATTTCTGAGTTCCTATGAATATCGTGGCTTTTTAAAAGCTTCAGTCAACAGGTTAATATTAATGGCTTTGGAATCTGCCTACAAGAGGTTGGAGTGAGACATAAGAAAAATGGAGAAAAGTAAAACAAAATACAGATTACAAGCGGACAGAAAGGCAAGGGGAAACCCAACCAATCAACCAATCAAAAATCACAAAAAAGCATAAGAAGAGAAGAAAATAATCTTGTTGTAAACAATGATCTACATAGTATCTGTTGATGCCATCTCCACTTATAGTCAATATTTCTCTGTGTTAATTCTATATATAACATACACTTTCCAAACAGAAATCTATTTGAAAAGCAGAACTGCATCATCTTTGAAAGGAAAAACACTTAAAGTAATATCCTAAGACATTAAAGATTCATGTTGAAAGTCTAAAATGAATGTGAGAGCTTCGCGCACCCAGCTGGCACAGGGGGAGCACCTTGCAAGCTATGAAAGCAGGCTATAGTCTCCCTAAGTGCCATGATTTCTCAGGATCTGGGGAGGTGGGCAAAGAGGTGAAGACTGGTGAAACTGCTTTTAATGCAGAAAATAGCTTAAGATCTCAAGTAAAAAGTATTTCTTCTTTGATTCACTCACAAAGTAGGATATGTGGTTTATTTAAAGACTTGTCTGTAAACAGAAACCTTTATGGTCCTGACAACATTCAGGTAATAACTCATATGTTAAGTAGATCACAAATTTCTTCTCATCACATAATTTCACAAAACACCAAAGTCGTGTGAAATAATACAGCTCTAGTAGAAAGTGGTTGGAAAGCCTGAAGTAAACATTTGCTGTTCCTTCCAGAAAACTGTCTAAAAATTAAGTTTTATGAGCATGAGGTCTTCCTCCTACTCCTGAACATTTTTACAGCAGCAGAAAGGTTTGGCCCAGACAGGGACATGAAAATAGAGAGGAGCAATGTTTTGTGACATCCATAGCCTTATGTATAGAGCTTCCATCTGAGATTTATAAGCTAAGCCAAAGAGGTAATTAAGAAACAATTAAATTAAGCTTTATAGAAAATGATGAAAATGGCAGTAAAGAAGCAAACTACAGCACTACAAACAATATAACATAAAACAGCATTTGCAGCACACTGCAATGAACCTACTGCCTCATCTCATGATGCTGCCACAGAGAGTGAATCAGCCAAGACCTGTGCTAGCAGCCATTTTAGGAAGCCCCATAGCCAGATTTGGCCCCCAGTCAAGATTCTTTCTCAACATAGTATTTCACGGAAGGGAAATCTAAGCTATTTTCACAGCCAGGAACAATTACCTGAGTTGATTGCTGATGAGCAGAACTGTCCCACCAGAGGCTCGGAGGTGGGACACTTGAGAAGGCAAAGGTCTGCCTAAACAAAGCAGTGTGAAAAGTCCAAGAGCCAGGCAGGACTTGGCCATGTTGCTGGGATCAACATTGAAGGCAAGAAAAGAAACCAACAGACTAAATGCAAAGACAACAAAGAATGTGAAGAATGGAAAGTGCAAGGGGATTTCCTTCCATAAAAACCATAAATCAGACTAGGGAATTTGCAGAAAAGAAATAATTAACCTCACCAGACATCTGGGGAAAGTAGGAGATCCTTTCCTTCCAGACTGAGATAATTAATGGGAGATAGATTTACCCTGGTGCATTTTTTAGGCTATTGAAGGAGATGAGTGCAGTGCACAAAGGGTGACAGCTCTACCATGCCATTCCTGTGATCTTTGCTCACTTTTCCTTGAAACTTTTATTCATATACCAAAAAATCAGGAAATAATAGTTATTTTATTGCAGTAAAACTAAGAAATGAAAGAGTGTAAAATTAATGCATTCTGTAATACTAGACATTTATAATTTATAAGAAGTGTGTAATTGCCAAAAACTGTTAACAGATTGCAGGTCAATAGGTTCAAAATGCAGATGCAGCTGATGATGCAAAGTGGCATCCCCTTAGTCTTTTCAGGGAACAACTTGTGGTGTTCATCTGTAGTAACCTAATTTGAAAACTCAGGACAAGATGCAGCTGCTGATGCAATGCAGCATCTCCTTAATCTCTTCACAGGACTGATGTTGTTTTACCCCCAGCTGCTGCTTTTGGCCCCGTGTTTCACAGAATGAAATGCTTTTACGGAGATCCCAAGTATTTGTCACTGGAGAAAACATCCCCTGAGCCACTTCTTTCACAATTTTCTTTGCAAATGTTGTAAGCAAAGGTAACCAGGCCCTGCTTTAAGGTTCCTAGAATGGCATCGGAGACCATCTGCAGTTTCCAGTTCCCACAGGATTTCCCTGTCACGACAGTCAGGGAAGGCATGGCTATGAGCAATGTGCCAGGGTGAGGACATGCTGTACCTTGCAGGCTCTCAGAGCTGTCAGACACTGAGCAGTCGCCCAGAGCTTAAAAACCATGCAGGGATGCTTCAGCTAAACCTCTTGTGAACAATAAGGGTGAGGTGTTTTGTCAGAACAGATGCCCACTGTAATTAAGTGTGAGGTCAGCATGTTCAAGCACATCTGACCGAGCGTGATATCAGCCATCAGTGGTGGAGTTCCCACCAGAACCTACATCCACAGTCCCAAATAGGCAGGTACTGCCCATATTCAGCTTCACTGCTAACAGTTGCCCAATAGCTTAGCTCTGGGCTTTCACTAGAGACTTATGCTGAGATAGGACATTTGCATTTAGCTCTGACCATAGAGCTATACAGCTTATTTTCTGTCATCTCCCAAGGGCTGGATGTATATAAGCATAAATCTTCTGGTTAAAAACAAATTACAGAAAACAGATTTAAAAAAAGGGGAAAAAAAAAAAAAAGGATGACTTCATCTTCTGTTGAAAATAATTCCTAAGGCTGCTTCTACTTTAAAGTGTTTTCAAATATCAGGAAAGCATACTGTTAAATAAATAAGTAACCAACACATTTTATTTGCATTTAGAGGAAAATTGCAGGAAAAGGCACATATGAAACCAACTATACACATTCATGCAGATACTAACTAGAGATGTTCTTCTCTGCAGGATGTTCGACTGCCACTGTGTAGAGACAGATTGAAAAAAGGCAAAGCAAGCAGCACTGATAGATAGAGTAGAACAATGGCACCAGTCTAAAATTCAGAGATGCAATCAGTCCTTGCAGATTTTCATCAGCTTTCTGATACTCTCCACTGAAAACTTTATTTTTCAGGCTAATATTTATTTTTTTATTACATTGTTATGTAATATCAGCAGATATGAATATTGATACTAATGTTACTCACACAAAGACTACATTTTAAAAGGCAAATATTGCAAGGACCTAGGTAATGTGCTGAGCAGTTTTTGTTTGTATTAATCCACTCTGTTTTAATCTCTGTTATCAATCCCAGCGACCCTTCACATTAGCAGCCTTTTATTTTATTTAAATTATGGGACAAATAAGAAGAAAGTATACTCTCTGCTGGATTAAGAGCTGGCTGGAGGGCCGGGCCCAGGGAGTGCTGGTGAATGGGGCTGCATCCAGCTGGTGGCCGGTCACCAGTGGTGTCCCCCAGGGGTCAGTGTTGGGCCCAGTCCTGTTTAACATCTTTATTGATGATTTAGATGAGGGGATTGAGACCATCAGCAGCAAATTTGCTGATGACACCAAGTTGGGAGGGAATGTCGACCTGCTGGAGGGCAGGAGGGCTCTGCAGAGGGATCTGGATAGATTGGAGAGATGGGCTGATTCCAATGGGATGAAGTTCAATAAGGCCAAGTTCCGGGTCCTGCACTTTGGCCACAACAACCCCATGCAATGCTACAGGCTGGGGACAGAGTGGCTGGAGAGCAGCCAGGCAGAAAGGGACCTGGGGGTACTAATTGACAGGAAGCTCAACATGAGCCAACGGTGTGGCCAGGTGGCCAAGAAGGCCAATGGTATCCTGGCCTGTATCAAAATTAGCATGGCCAGCAGGACCAGGGAAATGATCCTTCCCCTGTACTCTGCATTGGTGAGGCCACACCTTGAGTATTGTGTTCAGTTCCGGGCCCCTCAGTTCAAGAAAGATATTGAGGTGCTGGAGCGGGTCCAGAGAAGAGCAACAAGGCTGGTGAAGGGACTGGAACACAAGTCCTATGGGGAGAGGCTGAGGGAGCTGGGGTTGTTTAGTCTGGAGAAGAGGAGGCTTAGAGGTGACCTCCTCACTCTCTATAACTACCCGAAGAGAAGTTATAGCCAGATGGGAGTTGGTCTCTTCTCCCAGGCAGTCAGCAATAGGACAAGGGGGCACGGACTTAAGCTCTGCCAGGGGAAATTTAAGTTGGATATTAGAAAAAAATTCTTTACAGAGAGAATAATCAGGCATTGGAATGGCCTGCCCAGAGAGGTGGTAGATTCATCGTCCTGGAGGTTTTTAAACTGAGATTGGACGTGGCACTGAGTGCCATGATCTAGTAAACATACTGGAGTTGGAGCAAGGGTTGGACTTGATGATCTCTGAGGTCTTTTCCAACCCTATCAATTCTATGATTCTATGAAAGCCAAAGACATACACCTGCAATTCATGTTTGGATTAATTGAGAGTGTGAATAATTACACAGGATCAGCAGGACTCAGTCTTCCCACATTCAAAGCAGGCAGCACAGCATCAGAAAGTGTTTCTCCAATACTCCCTAGTGCCATTACAAGAAGAATTAAGAGGTCCCTTTTCAGGGAACACCTGGATACTTTGGATGCCTAGTCTCCAGCCACTTGTGGCTACACTAAATTTTATTTTTGTCTTATTTAATGACCATCTAAAGCAATTCCTTTTCATATTTCTCACCTAATTCATACTTGACCTTTTCCAGATTTCTTTCTTTACAGCATTAAGCACACTTCAAAAGGTTTAGCAATCAAAGCAAATAAGCTTACAGGAGCTTTTCTGTGTTCCTAAATTCAGTTTCATTTCTCCAAGCCTATTAAAAGAAAAATCCAATATGCCAGGCAGAGCTTCCCTTCTTTCCTAATGGTCTTCTCCATCATAAAGAAAGAAAATTCAGGTATCATAAAAGGATTTTGGTTGCAAGGGACCTTGAAGATCATATAAGTTCTAAGCTCCTCGCTATAGGAAGGGTTCATCAAACATAGGCCTTCACTTGCAACAGAGCTAAGCATTGGCACATCCAAAGCACTGAGATTCAGCAATATGGTGGGAAAACAGAGCAAGATCCTACTATTAATTAGAGTATACTTTCTTAGACAAAATACCAATGTGACCTACAACAGGAAAGACACAGCATGGAGCAAGAATATACTATGGCTTCAGAGTAGTATTTACTCCTTTGCATTAAGTCTCTAACTATTATGAAACAAATGCAAATAGCTACTGAAATACAGTAGCACCTCTGTACCCACCATTAATAAATGTGAGACAGTCAAAGACTTTCAGGCAACTGACTTATTTTCATGATTGTTGCACTTACTTCAGACCTTATGTTCTTGCTAGGAATAACTTACTCTGAAAAGTCAGCTATAGCCCAACAATAAGAACAACCATCTGTAGTAAAAGGTTGAACATTTTTAATTCAAACTCTGCAAAGAAAGTGCCTCCGTATCCTAGGTTACAGGGTTCGAGGCAACAGTCATCATATATACAAGCACTTGAATACTATGTATCACACAAACACAACACTAGAAGTAAGCTATTGGCTCTTTCAAATCCCTAGTTGTAAACAACAGAGCATTTTTGTTCATCCGTCACTGCATAGCTACTAAAGAAAACTAAAAATACTGCATGCCATTGCTTCTGCCTCCCTCAATTATAGCAATTGAAATTAAAAGGAATTTCCTTATCATAAATCGGGCTCAATGCATTAATTTTATTCTTGAAGATAGCAGCGAGACCTACTGATAGCCTGAGCAAGAAAATATCTTTTGCCATAAAGTATACAACAAGGACTGAAAACCAGAAAAGGAACAAGGAGACTTGACTGTTGATTAGACAGTCAGGGCTTCTGAAGAGTTAATGAATATAAAGTAATGCAAAAGTAATCAAACTAAGTACAGATGAGTGCTGCACACCTCAGTGGAGTCCAACAGCTGGTGTTCTAGCCCACAGTCAGATATTGTATAAAACTGTCCTCACATGAATAAGTATGTGCAGAGGCTGTCTTTCACACACAGAAAGCACTGTCTGGGGACTGGGAAAATAATTTTCATAGGAAGCCATGAAATCTGAAAATTCCTCATGTAGAAAATACAAACACAGGAGCTCACAGTCTCTGAGAGCTGAATTCCACTTGTCTTGCAGTTTTTCAATATCTGGGACTTACTGTGGTCATCAGCCCATGAGTAGTCAGCCCTTTAAATAAGATCCGGCATTGCTGCTCTGGGAAGATACAATGTTACACTGCAGTCTCAAGAGTGCAAAACCAGTGATTGGTTGGGAGTCTTATTCTGGCTGCCTGATTTGGCGCACCTGGCCACGGACATGGGGTCAAAGCTTATAAAATAGCACAGGACCATCCCAAAGAGTCACACCATGTGCCTGAGAGCATTGCCCAAATGCTGCTTGAACTCTGTCAGGCTTGGTGTTGTGACCACTTCCCTGGGGAGCCTGTTCCAGTGCCCTCTGGGTAAAGAACTTTTTTCTAATACCCAACCTAAACCTTCCCTTTCAGAACTTCAGGCCATTCCTTCAGATTCTCTCACTGGTCATCACAGAGAAGTCAGTGCCTGCCCCTCTGCTTCCCCTCATGAGGAAGTTGTAACAGCAGTGACATCTCCCTTCAGTCTTCTATTCTCCAGGCTGAATGGACAAAGTTCCCTCAGCCACTCCTCATATGGCTTCCCCTAAAGGCCCTTTACCATCTTTGTTGCCCTCCTGTGGACACTCTCTAAGAGCTTAATATCTTTCTTATACTGCAGTGCCCCAAACTGCACACAGTATTCAAGGTGAGGCCACCCCAGTGCAGAGCAAAGCGGGACAATCCCCTCCCTCAACCAGCTGGTGATGCTTTGCCTGATGCCCCCCTAGGACATGGTTGGCCCTCCTGGCTGCCAGGGTACTGCTGACTCATATCCTACTTGCCGTCAACCCTGTCCCTTTCCATGGCACTGCGTTTCAGCATCTCATTCCCAAGTCTGTACATACATCCAGGGTTTCCTCATCCCAGCTGCAGAATCCAGCACTTTCCCTTGTTGAACTTCATATGTTTGCCCAGTTCCCTAATTTGTCCAGGTCTCTCTGCAGTGCCTCCCTGCCTTCAAGGAGCTGACAGCTCCTC
>VWZG01011776.1:0-11422 GCA_013396735.1 Grallaria varia | reverse complement strand
GTGGGCTCTCCCTCCTTTGTCCTCCGTCCAGACAGTGCTGGCCTGGGGGCGAGGGGGCGGGGGGGAGGGCAGGCAGGGGTAGCCAGGGGTTCCCTTGGTGGTGCTTCGGTGTCTCAGGAAAATGGCAGCAACTCCAAAGCAGTGAAGATTTTTTGTCCCTCTGAAGCTCAGGGCACACTGGGCTAGGAACAGCAGGCAGGGAAAAAAAACCAGAACCTGCAGCAGTCCCTCCGAGGTGGTTCCTTCTCCAAAGCACCGCCGAGAAGTGAAGAGAAAAAAAATCAACTGCCAAAACAAAACAACAGAACTCTCCTTACAGCTATCAGGTTGGAATTTCAGTTCGTTAGCCGGGTCTTTGTTATGGAGGGTGTCAGCCCCCAAAGTCTGTGTCGGTAGGAAAGAAAAAAATTCTGATAAATTCTAAAACTATAACATTATTCCCCATTCACTATAAGCCTCTGTGCTTGATCCTTGAGCCAATTACTCACCCACTGCATCATGTGTTTGTCATCATTGTTGCTATTTATAACAAAACACCGTAAACCAAAATCTTTTTGCACTTGGACATGTTGCTACAGTATGTTTTGGGATTTGAAGTTACAGGATTGTCTCATGATCTTAATTAGGTTATAAAGCCACTTCCATCTGCTGCAGTGAACTGTGAACACAGGAGCTCCCAGCAGGTGTTACAGTAACTCAGCATAAGGGGAGACAGGAGAAAGGTTTAGTTGTTTCATCCAAGAAACAGTACCTATGGATATCAAATGTTCAGAATAGAGGTTACAAAATATGATTGTTCTGTGTTTCTTAATATTGATCATCCAAGATTATTCACATTCTATCTTAAATACTTTTGCTCAGATTTATTAGAGTGAAGTCAGCTTCAAAATTTTGGAAGTCAGCAAAAATAATGCTGCAGTATATCACATTTCATAATAATATGTCTAAAGCAAGTTACTTGTTTCTAGTAGGTTTCTGCATGCCTCAGTGAGCAACCTTCTCCTTTCTCCTCAGCCAATACTTCACCAAATCAAAAGTAAAGGTACAGAAGAAAGAATATGTCCTGGCATTTCATGTGCGAGTGGTGAAAGATAAGGACAGAAAATAAAGATGTCAATGGCTCCCACAGCCAAAAGCATATTTAGCAGTATTGCATGATTCCTACAACAGGAAAATGGCATCAAAGCAAGCACAGTCTTTCACTCCAAACTTTCTTCCACAGGAAAGTAATCTACAAAACCAGTAAACACTTTCCTCACTAATAGTACAATATTAGAACACTATTACAAACAATAATAGTAACATTTTCATGCTTAGAAGTGCTTGGTTTAGCTCAACAATTTACAGTAATTCCTATACATTTAGAAAAAAACCTTATCCACTCTGACTGGAGTTGGCAAAAAAACTCATAGAAACTAGTGGCATGAATTTACCACCTTTTCATTGCAATCAGCCTGAATTCATGCTGTGTCCAGGTGACCAGACAATGTGTCAGGAAAACATTCCTGAAGAACAATACTTCAAAAATGTAAGATTTTCACACTATTTTTTAGAAAGAAATTAAAATATTGCCAAGCATAAATGAACATCAGGAAAAGAGGAAAGATACAAAAGGCAACACCATGGCTTTTTAAAAAACACTCTGTCTAGCTGGAATACAGTGATGGCTGGAATGTCTGTTTATGCTTGGAATACAGCCCATATAGGGACACTGACACACAGAGTTTATAAAGAGTATTCTAATGACATAATTTTAAATACTCAGGACCTAAATATTACATAAAAATATTGCTTCCAGCAGCTTTTCTAAATAGCTTGTTTGACTTCTGTGCTGGTTTAAAGGTAAACTGGCAGGAGAAATGAACCCAACTCAAAAGACTTTAGAAGTCAGAACTACAATTTAATAAAAAGATTACAATAAATACACTTGATACGAAGGAAAATCAGTTTTAGCCCACAAAACCCAGATGTACAACCCAGCACCCTGGCACACGAACAGAATGGTGCTCCTCAGCCCCTGTGCTAAGCACCACATTGAGTTGAGTCCAAAGCAAAAGGAAAATCTATTGATAAGGATGGTGGTTGTAGTCTGGTCAAAACCGGTGGTCGCAGTCCTACTGAGGTTCTGGTCCTCCACTGGATCTGACAAGTGGTGCCCCAAGCCCCCAAACCCCAAGCGTATATATGCTTAGGTTCAGATGGGAATGCCCAGTACCTCCCCCAGGGTGAGGGGTTTCACAATGGGTGATTTACTCAGTGAGTCACAGGATGTTTGGAATACTTGGTGGCCCATTAGCAGACATGACCCCTCAGGCTGGGTGTGAAGGTGCTAATGACTCCTAGAGGGGAGTTATCACAACTGAGTCATTGGTGTGAAGACAGGAAACTCTCCTATCTCACAGTTTTCTCACACATCCAGCTCATAGCCTGAGGTGTCAGGTGTGCCCTGGGCAGCTGCTGCAAGCAATGCATTATTAACAGTTCATGATAAATGACAAAGAGGGTATAGAATACACAGTTCTGGTTACACCCACAGAGTGATAAACAGGTCCCAGCCACTATCACTAGGACTTCACAGAACTAACTAGAGAAAAAAAAAACAGCCATTGATTTCTAGAGAAGATAAGTTACCAAATTTTAAACAGGTCATTAAATGCCTTCAGTGCCTAGAGAGGGCTCTGTCCCACTCACCTCTACTGCTACCTGAGGATCTGTTTGATACTACTTTGGCTTTTGCACGTATCATCTTAGAAGATATCACAGGGCAAAAAGCATGAGGACAAAAGAGTATGGAGAGAAACTCTTATGAACTGACTGAAACCTCTTCCCCATCCCCCTGCATGACTCTGAGACAGGGAGAGTAGAGACATTGAGAAAAGAGAACTGAAGCCATGCCAAGTAAGAAGAGTAGGTGGGGAGCAGAAAGGTGTTTTCTCTTTATTTCTCTTCATCTTATTCTATTTTTAATAGGCAACAAACTAACTTAATCTTCCTTAAATTGAATCTGTTTTGCATGTGACCATAATCTCACAGTCCTTAGCTTGATCCACCACACGAACAGAATGGTGCTCCTCCTCTGTCCATCTGAGGAGACAGAGGGAGAGAGTAGATGGGTGGGTGTCTGGCAGCCAAACAAAGATGACCCACCATGAAAACAAAAAGGTTGTCAATGATGCCTCAAAAGCCTTACTAACTAAAGAACAGATGCAAATTTATTCTTAAAGTTACAACTGACTTGATTCTTCCTCAACATTATAATTCTTAATACTCTTACACAACTTCGGAGTTTAAATATGGTCACAGTCTTCTTTTTCACATTGTGGACTGGTCCAGTCAAAAGAATTAAATAATAAGAGATTGCAGAGATCATTTTTTCAGGCACTAAATACTTTCAGATCATGACTTAGGCTGTGGACATTTTATCAGTTGGCTGACTACTTCCTTCTCGTGTGAATATAAACTCTCAGACTGATTGCTGGAGTGAAAACTGAACTGCAGCTTTGGCACATTTTATTTATATAAGTTATGGTAAGTATTTTAGGTTGAAAGAGTCATAAAAAATAAATACTACATAAAGTGAACACTATGGCTGCAGTTACATACTTGTGTATGAACCCTCTGAACACGTAGTTTCAGATCATATCTAAGGAGTTTAAAAATTCAGAAGTTATGTATACAAAGGAATCTTAGGGCAGTTGTTTCCCAAGCGATTTGGAGTCTGGCTTATACAGAATCTGACCTTTGGGTCTGACTCTTCATAGTTTGAAGCATACCTGTTTCAGAGGTAACAATACGAAGCACTTGGATTCAAACCACACTTAATAACAACAGATCCCTAGCAGCTTCTTCAAACAAGCAGAAACTCCACAAAGCTTATCCTCTCTCAAAAGCATGATTTAGCAACAAAACTCAGAGAAGTGGTGGCTAAATGGCAGACTAAAAAAGCAAGACCAACAGAACTGCCAAAACATCATCAAAAGGATTATGGGAGCAAATAGTAACTGAAAGACTTTAGAGAACAAGACTCCATCAAAACATAACCATGAGGGAGTAGCTTCAAGGACAACAGAGCTCTCAGTTAAGTAGTCATTTTTAAGGAAAACAGGACATTTGAGTGAAGGTTCCAAATGTCAAATGGTCAAATTTCAGACATGTAAAAACCCTCTCAAGATTAAATAAACCAAGAAAAAAAAAGATAAGCAACCTTAAGGCAGAATATTTCTTTTCCTTCTTGACATGGGGAATCAGGGCAGAATTCCAAGTGCAGCTTATTCAATTATTGCAGGTGAGCAGAATTAGCTGCCACTATAATCCTTTCTTGCCTGGCTCTCAATTCAGTTACTTGAACTATGCAAAATCAATTGACTACTCCCTACAAAACCAGCAAAGAAGTCAAACAGTACTTTAGAAGCAGCATAGAACAACAGTATTTTTCATTTCAAACAATTCAGCTGGCTACCTGAAGAAGACATGATAGAAACATATAGGGAGATGATAAGAGTAATAATCCTCTTGGACATCTTTTTCTGAAGTAACAACTTTTCTTGGTTCCTGCTTCCCCTGACCTCTTCATCAGAATCAAAATAGCTGCATGGTTTAGATGGCAATTGCTCTCATAAATTAAAAACAAAACAAAAACAAAATAAAAACCAGTGAACAAACCACCATTAATCTCATTATGTCTCATTTGTTATTAAGATAATGCTGAATTTCCTGGAATTGGCATATTATATCATAGTGTACATGGGATATTGTTCCTATAAAAGTCCAGAGCACATTAGCATCACAATAGTGGTAGGGTTTT
Source organism: Grallaria varia (assembly GCA_013396735.1). Taxonomy (NCBI): domain Eukaryota; kingdom Metazoa; phylum Chordata; class Aves; order Passeriformes; family Formicariidae; genus Grallaria; species Grallaria varia. The sequence goes on along the minus strand of VWZG01011776.1, from coordinate 6,618 downwards.
TAGGTTTTTTGAAACATCACTCAGGTTAAAATTAGATGAAGTTTGGAAATAATGTTTGAAGCCAGAAGTCTGTAAACGGTTAGAAAAAGGAACCATTTACCTAGCATTCACAAACTTATTACAGCTTGTCAGAAACAGCGTGGATCTTTATCACAAAACTCTTTTTTTTAAGAAGGAAAAATACATATGTTAGACATCTGTTCCTTTGCAGTTAATCAATTCCTATCTTAAGAGCCCTGTAGGAAAAAGACTGGTTTCAACAATTTGTGCTATCACACTGCATTAACATGCACAGTGAATGTAATCAGAAACCTCACCAAAGGTTTCCTGTGTTCGTGTTTGCTCTACATTTTGTTTTAGTTAAACAGCCTTCCTGCTTTGATTAAATGCAATGGAAAAATGAAAGCAGAGATGAGCAGCAAGCTTGAAATCCAGATGTTCAATTGATTGTTTTAGTATATCATCATTAGACAATGCAAAAAAGTCTTGTTCAGTCTGATGGGCAAGAGACCAGGGAGCTTCAACAGGAAAAGGAATAAGTAAACACCTAAGTTTTCCTACCCACAGAGACTGAACACCTAGGGTTCTCAAGGCAGCAACCACTGACTGTGCCAAAGGACAATAGTCATTAACTCAGGGCCACATTCACATTCCTACTGGCAGGCAACAAGTGACTTAAAGACAGGGGCAATGAGCTACATACTGTGACTGAGAGGTAATGAAACATGTAAGTATTTACACGTCCATTAACTGTACACATACATACACTAAATATTTGTCACTTGCTCTTTAAAGCTGTTGTGTGAATTTATTTCCTTTCTCCTCTTCTACAAATCATGAATATACACAGAAGGACAGAAAGCTAGAAAACACTGTCAGTACAGAAGTAATGTCAAACCTGGGGTCTAAAATGCACATTAAAGTTCTCCCATATTACTGCAGTATTTTAGCTGAATATCCCAAAAACCTGTCATTCTTCTTTCAGTGAAATCTTTTCAGTGCCACTGGACTAATCTGGGAATGAAAACTCAGATCTGTAACAGCCCACTTTTATCATATGCTTTATTTAACAGTTCACTGTTCCAAAAGGTTGCAGGTAATTCTCTTGATATATTACCTAATGCGAGGGAAACTAACGGACACCACTAGCTGACCAATATGATCAAGGTAATGCCATTTATTGTTTGTGAAAACACCCCTTAAATAACCCAGATAGCATACACACTACACACACACTGCAAACCACCCCGTGACTGGTTAATGGAAATAACACACAATTCTATTGGTGAAAAATAGAGTGATCTCTCTCTGTGGCCGTTGTTTTTCAATCTTCTGCGGCAGCTTCTCTAATTTTACATTCCTGTCCTTGTTGATCTCAATGGACACTTCTTAAAAATAGCTTTTCACTGCAGTCTTAAAGGCCTCGCAGCATAATTGCATCCAGAGCTCTGAGGTTGCTCACATGTCCATTTTCTGCAAGAAATTTCCCAACAATTACCAATTACCTTCTTAGGAATAACTGGGTATTCCTCCCTATGTAATTAAAACTGTTGAGTTAAGAAAACTAATCTAAGCCATTATAAAATAATGTAAGACCAGAACCTTTTCAACTTTGATTTAAGCTGGTTTTGTAGACTCCGATATTTCCAATCAGATCTTAATTTCTGATGGTAGTTGGACTTTATCCTTACTCTAAAATGTCATACTTAAACAAATTTCACTTTAAAAATGTTTATGAACAAAGTCTCTTCCATTGCTTGGTACTTCCATTAAAATACAAGATAAAATGGTTCTAAACTGCAACTCTGGAAATGTAAAGGAGAAGATTTCAAGACACAGAAAGCACACTTACAGGCGGAAACCTACAGATGAAGAGTCAGATATATGGAATCAGTTCCTTTATTGATTTTCTACCAAACCTTTCATGAAAACAGGATCTTGGTTCTGAAGTACTGCCTGTGCAAGAAACAGTCAAGAGAGTGAGCAAGAGGCTTTTTAAACTTATGCTTGTATAAATAAATCTAGACTGCATGCCAGTAAGCCCTGCCTTCACCTGTTTCACTAAGTGTATCTCTGAAATCACAATCAATGCCTAAAAGTTGCAGCAATCAGGCAATTGTACATTAGGCACAAAACATAGGATCCTTCTAATTAGATACTTACTGATTCTTCTGTAAGCCAAACCACTGACCCCAGCAGAAGATGCTTTGAAGTGTTTGAAGTAGACAAGTATGAGGGAATCCAAACTGCAATTTGAAAGTTCATCCTGTGGGTCTCCAGACTATGAAGCCTATTCTCCTGCACTATGCTTCATTCCCCAGAAGTCCAACTTCAAATGACCAACTCATCCACACACAGAACACAAATAATCTGATTTACTGTGGCAGGGTTCATGTGTTGGTGATCTACTAAACTCCTTGATGGGATCAATAAGTAAGCAATGCATAGATGTACTGCAACAAAAAGTTTTCTCATTTAATTTAATAATACCAGTAAATTTACTAATTAGTTGCAAGGATTCCATCATTTAATATAATTGCATCAGATAGCTCTTGCTTCCATGAGTATTAAACAAACAAGTTTTCTATACCATGTTGACACAGGAAAGTTGATCTTTAACAGTTAAAAATAATAGCAACTACGTTGCCTTAATTTTTAAAGCTAAATTTACATGGTCCTGTAACAAGTCGAGAAAAATAATTGTACTGAAGACTCAGTTATGACTCAGTATTCACAGAGCTGAGACAAGCTTTCAGCCCCAGCAGTGCCAGTGGATCTCTGGCAGTTTATTTCAGCAAAGATTTATCCCACTTGTGCATGCACAAACACACACATAAACTTAGAGTCTAAATCCAGTCCCATTTAATATTCTCTATGTTCACTGCTCTGCAATTTCATCTTCTATTCGCTTAAAGAATAAGGTCATTCAAACTACCTAAAGAAATGCTTATTTCTTGCAGTATTGTTGCTATATGTACTTCTACCAGTCATTTTAGCATAGTCAAACATCACTGCTGTTGATTTAAATCATACGAAGAACAATCCTCATGGAAGAAACAATCCTCTCCAGCAACAAGCAGAAGCCTAGTTAGAAAAACTAACAGTTATGGATTACACATGATGTTCCCATACGGGGATTCAAATTACAATGTGTTTTTTAATAAAGGGTGGGGTTATAATGCTGCAGTAGTAATTCTTACATACATTTTGCACATTAAATGTGTTACCACAGATCAGAGACAGATAAATCTCTTCTGCAAACCTAAACAATTCAAAATGTCATAAACTAGGCCTTGTCTGACCAAAGTATTTCTATTATCATGTGTATTCAGGATGGATTAGATGTTGATATTTTTTGGTCTGTGATTGGCCCAGCCACCTGTGAGAAATTTATTCTTTCCCTGCCAAGTAGGAGAAAACAAGTGCTGATAAGGGAGATCTTCAGCCTTGGAGGGAACATTTGTGCATAAACTAAAATTGATTGGGCCTTCGCTATTGGCTGATGGCCCTTCAAGGGCATTTGAAAGAGAGAGTGAAAAGGAAGGTGATGAAGTAAGCCCCTAGAGCTATTTAATAAAGATCCCCTGGAATATACCACGCAGGTGCAAGGAAATTCCAATGCTCACACACATGCACAGAAGGAGTGCCTCTCACATAACAGGGGGAGGGACCGAAGGCCTCTTGCTGGGCGGTGCTGGCCACACCTTGCCCATCATCAGCAAAGTGGGTAAAAAAGGCAGACAGGTCCTGCTCAGTGTGGAGGTATGTGCTGGCACAGAGGACAATGTTGCCTTCAGCTGGGATGCCCGCCAAGCGTGTTGAGCCTTCCGAAACCTGAGGATACAGCAGCTGGTCATACTGGGGATCTTGACCACATTGGGGTTGGTATGTATAGTAACTGTGGGCAGTAGATGAACATATGGGGGAGTCTGGGCAATGGGGTCGGTATGTATAGTAAGTGGGAGTAATGCATTAGTATACAGGGGAGTCTCGGCATTGGGGTCAAGGGGACCACCTCATAACACCTGGGCAAGTTGGGTGTTTATACATGCAGGGCTTATTTTCCCTCCTTTTCTCTCTCTCTCTCCCCATCGAGTTGCCGTTCACTTGGCCATCTCTTGTAATAAAATACTGTTGTTTTAAGCTTACAATGCTGTCTTAGTTTCAATTTCAGAGCCCCCCTGAACCTTCCCTGGAACATCATGTTTATCCTGAGGTATCTTTTTACACACAAAACCACTCAGGGGCACTTTGAATAGATACTTCTTTAAAAAAGACTACCTGAACCCCAAATCCACTACGTAAATGTAACAGCCAGTCAGGAAAACCTTTGCTTGGACAGGCCCATGATTTGCAGTATTTGAAATATTTTTTCTTCTTTTTTCCTCAGACATTCAAACAGCTTTGGAAATTCACAAAATTCTGTAGGCCAACACATCCATTCAGTAACCAGAATTATTCTTTGTAGCGGATCACATATACAAATTCCTTAATATATTTGGAAAAGCTATAAGACCTATATGTGGTAAGTAATATTGTCATTATTTTAGAGTAACTTCTCAAACTTTGTTTGTCTCTGATGAAAGCAGTATGTCCTAAAGAAGAGACAAGCACATAGCACACCCCAGCATCCTGTGGCTGGAGTTCCCCACCTCTGGTACCTGTTACATGCAGAAGCATCTTTTCTGGTTTTGAATCTGTGACCATTTATTGCCTTTTATTTCTTACACTGGAAGAGGCACAAGCAACCACATTCTATCTTCTCCATGATAACCCTGATTTTTATAAACTTCAGCGACTTCTGCCTTAGTTATCTCTTGTCCAAGCAATAGTTTTAACCCACTGGATCAATCCTTGTCCAGAAACAATTCCAAAACTGACCATCCCCCTTGCCATTCACAGAAACTCCTTAAAATCAGCTCACCAATATACTGTATCTGGAACAGCCTTTAAATATTCCCTCCCAGTTCCTTCCTTCCTTCCTCCCAGTNCTCCTTCTTGCCTTCCTACCTTCCTGCCTTCCTGCCTTCCCTTGTATTGGAGGTAGGCTTTCCAGCCTGCCACCTGAGATACTGTGTACAGGGTCCTGGGGAATGCTTGTCTGAACATGTTCTGTGTGCCACCCCCATTTCCCTGTCAATCCTGTTGTCCTACCAATCACCTGTCCAGGGATCGATTTCCCAGGACCTCCCCTTTCCTTCTCCTTAAAAACCCACCATCTTTCACAATAAAGTAGATCGGTTTATTTGCCTGAACTGCACGCCGTGCCTGCATCTCTTCTTTCAGGGTTCAGTCACGGTTAACTGCAGCTTAGAAGCTAAGAACACATCTGGTTTGGACTACCTCTTGCCCATAACCGCGGCAAATGGCGCCCATCACGTGGAGCTTCTGAGTTTGCAGTTTTTCTCACATCGAGAGAAACTCCTCAGGGGCACCGGGGCAACAGGCATGTCTGAGAGGGACACGTTCTGCCAGCTAGCCACAGTGAGCTTTGGAAGTCGAAGACTACCTACCTCCGGCAGAGGTGAGCAAGCTTTGGGAACCCCATTCCTATCCCTATCTTCCCACCCTCCCTCCCGAAACCTCCAAATTTCAACAGATTTCTCTCTCTTGGGAGACAAGATTACTAAGCCTGAGAAAGACATTTACAAAAGACTCCGTGCAGTTCTCAAGACTGAAGGACATAGGTATGATAAAATTTCCTTACAAGCCTTATCGAAATGGCTCCAAACCCATGTCACCACAGTCCCAGAAAAACTTAATTTTGAGGAGTGGGACAAACTGGGAGATCGAATCTGGGAAGCGAGCCGCTCTGGAGATAGATTGGCCAGGGACTCTCTCATAGTGTGGAGACTGGTCCTTATGCTGCTCAGAAATAAACACCGGCAGACTGCCGCCCAGATCCCATCTTGCCCTTCGGCGAGCGGCGTTTTTCCTACGGAAAAGGACTTTGAAAAAGGTGGTATCGCGGGACCCCACCCCCTTACCACGTGGTGGACTGCGCGGCCCCAGGACCGCGTGGCGCAGCGCGAGATTGAAAAATACCTGAATATGTGGTGAGCAGCGCAGCCATGGGAGTTCCGGAACGTGTGGTGGAGAGCCGCATGCAGGGGCAAGGAATTGCACAATACGTTGCACGCGTGTTGGGGTGGGGGATTGCGTAACACGTGAACACAGCATGCAAAATGGTGGCGAAGTGTGCGTCGTGAGCCACACACACACACATGAGTGCTGCGGGCGGCCCGGGGGCAGTACCGACGGGGAGGTAGCAGCACGCATGCTCTTAGCTCCACCTACATACACGCCCCCACACTACACGTCACAACACTCCACCCACATGGGTGATGTGGCCAGCCCTGCCCCGGAAACCATGGCTTTCCGTGGGGGCACAGGGGCCTTCCGGGCCATCCTCATGTGACATGGGGTGTCTGGGCTGCACTCAGCGGCAAGCGGCAGCGGCCCTGCACCAGCCAGTGCCTGCTACTGTGCTTTCTCCTGCAACGGACGCAACACCACACCGTTTACCACTAAACCCCGTGCCACACAACACATCCATGCCGCCGCCTTTTTCACAGCTCAACCTCGTCTCAGCCATGCTGGTAACACACACATACAAGC
>VWZG01011775.1:1949-13946 GCA_013396735.1 Grallaria varia | reverse complement strand
AGAACAGCAGATTCTTCACCTCCGGCGCAGGCCCAGACAAACAGCTCTCAGATTGGCCTCAGCACACATGGATAAGCGAGGCCTAAACACTGAGATCTGCTGTCTCTGAGCTGACCCAAAAGGGAGGGAGAAGAGAAGAGATAGCAAGAACCTCCCTCTCCATACTTATATACACCTGATTACGTAAGGGAATGGGATGGAATACTTCCTTAGTTTTTTACCCCAGTTGCTAGGGAAGGCCTACAAGAAACCCACTATATTCTCCACCCCTTATTCCATACCATTTCTTTATGCAACATCTATATCCTGAATATTAATATATATATATAGAGAGAGAGAGTCTTTGTTTTGTCTTTAAGACTGTCATCGGCCATCGAAGATCAACACCATCATCGGTCTATCTTGGATTCTTTGGCTCTTTGGTTTCAGGTCTGAGTCCACCTATGCCTCCTTCAATGGCTGAATGAGGGGGTTTGATTCAAGATAAAATGGTGACATTTATCTTTGGACATGTGATTTTACAAGGTACATAGTCTGGTGTCCACTCATGGGATGTTTTAACAAGAGGGTCATAGGTCTGGTAGATGCTGTGCACCATAGGGGTACCTTTCCAGTGTATCCTGTTTCGTTCAGTTACCCAGTATAAAGGTAGGAACAGTGGGGAAGTTATATCGGCCATATTAAAAATGAACAACAGATTTAGGGGAATCATAAAGAGTCTTAAACCTTGTTCAGCAGACTCGGGTAGCATAACACATATACCTTGGTCAGTGTGATTCCAAAATTTCATGAATCCTCTGATTAGTTCCCAGGTGTCCTGGGTTTCTGTAGCTGAATTTTTTATTTTTTTTTTTTGGNGTTGCACAGAAGAAATTCCAGGGAGCGAGAACATGGGATAACAAGGCAGACATCAAGGTCACTGCAGAAGCAACCGGGGAGAGGAGGCACCTCATGGAGCAGGGGAAGGACTCAGAGCTAAAACCCCTGCAGCCCATGGAGGAGTCCATGCTGGAGCTGTGGATGCTTGAAAGGAGACCTGTGGACCTGTGGAGAGGCAAACCCATGCCGGAGCAGGAGACCTGTGGACCAGTGGAAAGGCAGACCCATGCTAGAGCAGGAGCCTGTGGACCCATGGAAAGGCAGACCCACACTGGAGCAGGTTTTACCCGAGTGAGAGCTGTGGCCCTCGGGACAGCAGATGTGGAAGAACTGCTGCCCAAGGGGTGGATTCACGTTGGAGAAGCCTATTAAAGACTGTCTCCCATGGGAGAGACCCCATGGAGCAGGGGATGGACTCAGTTGTGGTCGTCTGTAAACCGTGGTGAAGCAGGATGTCCCCCTGCAACCCATGGAGGCCCATTGGGGTGCAGGGACTCATCCTTTACTGCACCCCATGGATGAGTGGCCCCGAGGGGTGGGGGAACTCACTTTGCAAGCGGCAGCAACTGCAACTGACTGCACTCCCCCATGTGGTGGGGAGGAGGGGTGGGGGGAAAGTGTGTGTGTGTGGTGTGTGTTTCAAGACTGTTTTTTTCTCACTATTCAGCTTAGCTTTTATCCTGTTAGTAATAAATTTTAGGTATTATCTCACTTTGAGTCTATTTTTGCCCATAAAGGTGGTGGGTGGATGACCCCTCTCCCTTCTGCCTAGTTGCAGAAAGGGATTTAATGAGTCCATGGAATCCGGCCAGGGTCAACCCACTACACCAGGCGAGGTTCCAATGTATCTTGCCTGCAGTGGGTGGCTCTGTTGTGCACATGCACAAGGTAAATAACCATATAAACAAAACCAACGTACAATAACTGCTATTACCAACAATTCTAACATCAAAATGGTGAAACACAGTCCAAACCAAACACTTTCCATCAAAGTCCTGGAACACCTTTTTGCTGGATAATCACCTGTAAGAGAAAAGAAAAGCTCTGTCCGGCCTCTGTTTGGCCATTATTAGAATGCGGGGATAATCCATCGTGAGCTGATCTTGTGCTCCTTGTTGTGAGCATCCTTTGTTCTCCAAGTGTATACATTTAAAGGAACAGTGAGTACCATCGGTACTGCTCCAACTGTAGGTAGTTCAACTAGTACAGTCTGTCCCGGAAGGAGGGAGAGATTTTGATTACTCTCAGGTTTTGATGTGGTTGATATTAGAGAGGGAGGCTGTGGATAAAAAGCTGTGAGTCTGGGACAGCCATTTATTCCCCACCGATCATTCACCAATCTTACAGTGTCCCACAATCATCCAGTCCAATTGGATTTTTTGGGTTTTAAAAAGATTTCAAGCAGGCCATTTGTTCTTTCCACTATGCCATTTGCCTGTGGATAGTAGGGTGTGTGAAACACCCACTGAATTCCTTCATCTCTGACTCACTCCTGGATGATAGCAGCTGTGAAGTGTGACCCATTGTCCAATTGGATAGATATAGGCTTTGGGAAAAGGCTGAACCACATCTTAAGAGCTTCTAAAGTGTATTCACTGGTTGCTCGAGGGAAAGCTTCAGCTTACACTAGTCCCAATCTGACTTCTACTCCTACTAATACATACTGTTTTCCCTCAGACTTCCTAAAGGGTCTGATGCAGTCTATTTGCCATGTATCCCACAGCCCTTTCCTGTCCCTTATATGCAACAGGAGTTGTTCTAGGGGATGATGTTTGTTCCAGGGAAAGGTTAGAGAGACTCTGAAATTGAAACTAAGACACCGTTGTATTTTATTACAAGAGATGGCCAAGTAAACGGGAAAACCTGAGGGAGGGAGAGAAAAGGAGGGAAATAAGCCCTACATATAAACACCCAACCTGTCCGAGGTGTTACGAGGTTGTCTCACCAACCCCATAGTGTCCGGACTCCCCAGAGCAGGGGCTGCATCCTCCAGTGTTGGCAGGCTCACAGGATAGTGGGTGTCCCCAGCAAGGCACCATTGTACTTCATGTGAAGCGAGCAAGCCAAAAGCATGAGCCACCTGCTTTTTAACTACTTTTTGGGTGACATCTCACCTGGGCAGGTGTGGCCAGTACTGCCCAGTGAGAGGCCTTCAGTCCCTCCCCCTGTTATGTAAGGGCTCTCGTTCTGCGCATGTGTGTTTGCATTGGAATTTCCTTGTGCCTGCGTGGTATATTCCAGGGGGTCCCTGTAAAATGAGTCTGGGGGCTTACTTCATCACCCTCCTCTTCACTTTCTCCTTCAAATGCCCTTGAAGGGCCATCAGCCAATGGTGAGGGCCCAATTAATTTTAGTTTATACAAAGTGTTTCCTCCAAGGACGAAGTTCTCGATAATCGGCACTTGTTTTCCCATGACTTGGCAGGAAGAGAATAAACTTCTCACAGGTGGTTGGGCCAAACACAGATCAAAGACATCAACATCTAGTCCATCCTGAATACAGTGTTCTAGCCAAACTTTACATTGCCCACACGAAGATATGCAAGTGTAGCACATCTCCCGAGTCACTGGCCACCCTCTGCTTACTGCCTCCTTGTATAAATCTTGAGTCCCTGTGTGCTGTCATTTTACATGTAACCATTCTAACAGTCGGTCCCAGTTTTCTGCTGGAGTTTTTGCACTTAATGGTGCTAATCTTGACAATTAGTCTACCTTATTGTTCCTGCAGCTAGCTGGAGTTTCATTCCCCTGATGGGAGGCTACCCATCCAACTAGATAATTCCCTTTCTTCACTATAGTAAGAATTTCTTGCCACTTGTCCTCTTGACAAACAGAAATGCCATTCACTTCCCAGTCATTTCCATCCCAAAAGGGGAGCCACTCAGTGCACCCTTTAAATACTGCAAATGAGTCAGTGTAGACATATACAGGATCAGAGGTTTCTGCTTCTAGGACAAACACACTCAAAACTGCTATTAGTTCTCCCACCTGTGCACTGCTGTCTTCTTCTGTCACTACCTTGTCACCTGTATGGACCTGCAAAGCTACCGCACGATATCTCCACACCTTACCTTCCCACTTAGATGAGGCACCAGTAAAGCACACGTTCTGTAATTGGTCTGAGTATGGGAGTGCAATTTGGATTACAGAAGGTGTAGGGTCAATGGTGTTGTTCACGGTCACCTTGTCCTGCAAGGGGAGGTTTTTGGGAGCTCCTTCTGTCACTTGGAAAATGGTACAATAGTGTTCGATTTGAGCATACCATTTTTGGACAGTGGCTTGTTGGGCCACCCGTCAGGAGATGGGGTTCCTGCAAGAACAGGCTTAATGACTTTAAAAGGTCCCCTCAAAATTAATGACTGCTTATGGACAATTTTTTCTGCTTCACGAAAAGCAGTACTTACTACAAATAAGCCCTTTTCCCAGGTGGAATACCGTTTTTCAGCGTCTTTAAAGCTTCGTGAGTAGAAACCTATGGGTCTGGTGGGGCCACTAGGTCCTTTCTGCCCTAAGTGTGTGGACAGTCCAGAGCTTGCAAATCCCCACTCAATGTGCATGAGATCAGCAGGGTGGATAGAGCCAAGTGAGTAGTATGTGTTGGCTTCAAAAATTAGAAGTCGTAGGGTTTCGTCATGAAGTGGGGTCCAATCCCACTGTGCTCTTTTCCTCAGCAAGTCATGTAAAGGTCGGGCAATTATTAAGAAGCATGCTGTAAATCTATGTAAGAATACTGGGCCATGGACATCTTTGGCCTTGAGAGGATGCGGCTGTAGGCCTAGGAAAGCAGCAGAAAACACCACCTGTGTCCTTGGGCCAGGCCTGGGAAAGTAGAAGGAAGTGAAGAAAACAACCAAGAATAGCAAGAGTGTGTTTTAAGATTTGCCAGCATGAGGAGAGGTGATGCCCACCTATCAGAAGATGGACTAAGACTGATGGACAAGAACACCTAGCCAATGATATGTAGCAGAGATACATATGGACCGTAGTAAAATAGTATAAAAGATAAGCTATGTGTGAATAAAGGGCTTTTGCCTTTTGCCTTTTGCTTTTGCCTGACAAAGTCTTGAGCCTGTGTTTTTTGTCCATCACTGCATAAATCCTTTTTTGCTTTCTGGTGTTTTAAGCTAGTCCAGGCATGTAAGTATGTCTGAGGGAATACAGACCATTCCTCCCTTCCACCAGATCCCTAAGAATTTTACCTCATGCGAAGGAGGTTGTAGCTTTTCGGGGAGAATATGCAAATCTAAAGACTCAAGGTGTTTGATAATGTCAGTTTGTGTTGTTTGTACAGGTGAAATTTCATCTCCTGCTACCAAGATGTCATCAATATATTGGTATAATTTTACCCCTGGTGCAGAAGGAATGAGTGACAGTTCTTGTGCCAGTGCATGATGTGCTAGTGTGGGTGAGTGTTTGAAACCTTGCGTAAGGCGAGAGTAAGTGTATTGCTGGCCTTCCCAAGTCAAAGCAAAGCGTTCCTGATCCTGTTCCTATAGGGGAACCCTGAAAAACATGTCTTTGATGTCTATCGTGGCCATTATCTGGTGGGCTTGTTCCTGAATGGTAGCTATTAGTACAGCTATATTTGGGACTGCTGCTGTGAGAGGCTCTGTATTTGCATTGAGACACAGATAGTCAACTGTTAGCCTCCAGTTGCTATTAGGTTTACAGAGAGGCCACATGGGGTAATTGTGAGTGTGTGGAAATCACTATCCCTCTTTCCCTTAAGTCGTTAATATCTGAAGTAATTCCTTCCCGGGCTCCTAAAGGTAAGGGGTAAGGCTTGACGTTGGTTACCAGGGAAGGAGAAAGAGCAGGGGAAGGACTCAATAAGCATAACTGTGGGATCTTTTTTCCAAAAGCCCATATCTTTCCTTCCTCATCAGTCCATGACTTTCCTTTCAGGAGGTCCAACCTCAGTAAGTTTGTAGGAAACTTACCTAAAATCATAAGGGTTTTGACTGCTTTCTCTCCCCCTGGTAACCAGCATCTCACCTTAGCTGTTATCTGGGGCTGTATATTTCCAAAGGGATCAGCAACAAATATGCCTTTATGAGAGGGAGTGATACCACAAGCAGCTGCATCTTCAGCTTTCAGGGAAGACACTTGAGCACCAGTATCCACTAAGAACGTCACAGGGATTTTACAGGGACCAATAGGACAGGTTAACAATAGATCTCCTTTAGAGTTTTTGGCAAGCCTTCTAAAATAAAACCACTCTTCATCTCCCAGCTTACCTACTGGAGACAAAGAGGGAAGTTGCTTTTTCCTGATGATGCCACCCTCGTTGTTCACACAGAAGCAGCTCTGCAGCGCTTAACACCCTGTTTTGCAGAGGCTGCTAAGCTTTTTGGGCTGGAAGTCAGCTTGAAGAAGACAGAAATTCTCTTCCAACCTGCACCTCAGGAAGCCTTCCATCACCCCTGCATCACCATAGGTGAATCAGAACTCAAGTCAGTCCAGCAGTTCACCTATCTGGGAAGCATCATTTCCTCAGATGGTAAGATTGACCAAGAGATAGACAACAGGTTAGCAAAGGCATACAGTGCCTTTGGAAGACTCTATAAAAGAGTCTGGCACAATAAACACCTGAAGAAAAGTACCAAGATTAGTGTCTATAAAGCCATTGTGCTGTCCACTCTTTTATATGGGTCTGAATCGTGGGTCACTTACCGGCTGCCACCTGCTTCTCCTCAAATGCTTCCATCAGCGCTGCCTCCGCACTATCCTAAACATCCACTGGTCTGATTATGTGACCAATGTGTCTGTCCTTGAACAGGCAGCAGTCACCAGTATTGAGGCTGTGCTGCTGAGAAGGCAGCTGCGCTGGGCAGGGCACATCTCCAGGATGGAGGATCACTGCCTCCCTAAGATTATGTTCTAGGGTGAACTCGCCACCGGCTGCTGCAAGAGAGGAGGCCTGTAGAGGAGATACAAGGACTCCCTGAAACAATACCTCAGCCTTGGCCATATTGACTACCATCAATGGTCCACTTTGGCCTCCAATTGGAGACACACCATCCATACCACTGCTGCTTCCTTTGAGAACGCACGCAGAATCAGTCTTGAGGAGAAAAGACAATGCAGAAAGAACCATGCCTCGCCAATACCGCCTATGGAGACTTTCTGCTGTGCCTTTTGCAACCGGACTTGCCTATCTCACATTGGCCTTTTTAGGCACCAGCACGCTTGCAGCAAGCGTGGGTAGAGCCCTTCCCAAATCTTCATTCGCGAAGCCTAGCCATGATGATTTGTTTAAGAACTAGTCATTGTATTGCTGGAATGCCTTGTCTGCCTTGAAGTATTAACTAGTACTTCATAAAGGGAGCCTGATCTATTGCCATCTATATGTAGCAACAAGGTGTAATTGGTGCTTACTGTGCAATAAGTAGGAGGTAGAATTGCGGAGCTTAATAGAATTGTGGTGTAATTGTCGTGCTTCGATTTCTTTGTGGAGAGCGACATCTAGTGGGAATCGAGGATAATGGTCAGAAATGGGTAACAAGTACGGAAGTTGTAAATGAGAGTCCACTCGGATGTATATTAGCTCCCTGGAAAGAACTGGGTGGAAATCCTGAGGAAATATAAAAAAAGAAACTTTAATTAAGTATTGCAATAACTGGTGGCCCTGGTATAAATTAGATAGTTGAGAAAGTTGGCCGATTAATGGCACATTAAACTATATTGTGTTATTGCTACTAATGTTATTTTTGTGAAGGGAAGATAAATGGGATGAAGTGATATATGCAGATATGTTTTTCACTTTGTGGAATAAACCTGAATGGCAAAAGAGCTAGCTGTGGAAGAAATATTGCACCCCAAGACCCTTTTGTTTTGGCATTAGAAAAGGAACAGAAAAGTGTTAGAAAGATGAAAAGATGTTGTACGGCTTGTAATGTGGGTCAGAAGTGTTTAAAATTGATGGATAAGCAAGTGGAGGAAAAGAGTATTGTAGATGTACAAGAATTACAACTGAGGTATCATGTAAGGAATCCGATGGTGCTGGAGGAAGCCCGATAGGGCTGAGTTGGTGGTAACTACAGATTTGGAAAGTATTGAAGGAAATGATGATGATTCTGGGGAGGGACCAAGTGCTTGTACCACTAGTAGCCAAACAAAAACAGGTAAAGCAAAGAGCAAAACCGGGTCTGGACATTTAGTTGCGCCTCTGCAGGAAGTAATAGGACCTACAGGGGACCCAGTACGAGTTAAAGTCCCTTTCTCAGCAGGAGATCTGAATAGCTGGAGAGAGGAGGTTAGAAGCTTTAGAAAGGGTGCAAGTAAGGTCGCTAAGAGGTTTAATTGTAAAGAATCAAGACCTGGATTGGGGTGATATAGTTTTGATGCTTTCAGAGTTAACAGAAACTGAAAAGGAGCTAGTGATTAGGACAGCAAGAACCCATGTTCAGGGGCAGGTTGCCACTGGGACCCTGCAAGGGACAGTAGAGCAACATTTTCCACTCACAAATCCTCAGTGGAGTCCTAATGATGCGGGAAGTTATGGCTTGTTAGCCAGGTATAGGTTGTTAGTTCAGCTGGGGTTAGAAAATGCAATCCCTAAAGCTGTGAACTGGGCTGCCCTGTACAATGTTAAACAAGGACTAGATGTAAACCCTACTGAGTTTTTAGACAGACTCGGGGCAGCAATGAGAAAATATACAACTCTGGACCCCTCTTCAGACTCAGGACAACAGCAATTAGTAAGTCTCATGATGGGGCAGTCTAACCCAGACATCAGAGACTCCAAAAGATTAAGGAGCCAAACAATAGAGATTTGGAAATGCTGATGGGAGAGGCTTGGAGAATATATAATAACAGAGACGAGGGAAGAAGAAAAACTGACCAGAGTGGTGGTGGCAGCTTTGGAACATAATCGAGGTGGGCGCGGATGTGGTATTTGAGGTCGTGGACGAGGTCGAGGGGTAGGAAGTAGAGGAAGTTTTATTCCTCAACAAACCAGAATAGGGCAAAACCAGTGTGCCTAATGCAGACAAAATGGGCACTGGAAGCGAGAATGCCCTGAATTAGCTAACAAAAATGTAAACACAGAAGGGGCAGTCATTGCTTATGAAAACCCCAAGTGACGGGGACCAGCAGATCTCTCCTTGGTGTATCTATTGGTAAAAATTAAGCTGGGGGAAAAAGAAAAACTGGAGATTTTAATAGATACCAGAGCCACATTTTCTTTTTTAAATCAACAATTAATACCTAAAAGTGCTAAGTTTTGTCAAAGTTACAGGTGCAACTGGTCAATCAGAAAATGCTTTCTTTTTGAAACCCCTAAAGTTTGAAATAGGAAAACAGATGGGAGTGCATCAATTCCTGTATTTGCCAAATTTGCCTAAGCCCCTAATGGGTAGAGATTTACTGGAAAACTTGGGGGCTGTGATAGAATTTAAACAAGGTGGGATCGAATTTAAAGTAAAAGAGGAACAATTAATAGCAGCATTGAGTTTAGCAGCTAGCAGCATAGAACCAAGCCAAAATGATCAAGATATCAACCAGCTTTTAGATCAAGTATATCCTGGAGTGTGGGCTACTGAAGCACCAGGTAGGTCAAAATGGGCAACCCCTATTCAAACAGAACTACAAACAGGAGCAAAACCAGTAACTAGGAAACAATATCCATTGAGAATAGAAGATAGATAAGGAATAGAACTGGTAATAAATAAGTTTTTGAAATTAGGCCTTTTAATAGAATGCGAGTCAGAATTTAACACCTCAATTTTACCAGTTAAAAAGCCAAATGGAACCTACAGATTCGTCCAAGATCTAAGAGCAATAAATGAAATAACCAAAAATATACACCCAATTGTTGCAAATCCATACGCTCTCCTAACTAAGCTAAGAGAAAACTTAGTTAGGTTTACAGTACTAGATTTGAAAGATGCTTTCATTTGTCTTCCATTAACAGGGGAAAGTCAAAAGATATTTGCATTCAAATGGGAGAGCTCTAGTACAGGGAGTAAAACCCAACTTACCTGGACAGTGTTACCTCGAGGGTTCAAAAATAGTCCCACAATCTTTGGGAACCAATTAGCTAAAGAATTTGAACAATAGCAGTCACCACTAGAAGAGGGTGTGCTTCTACAGTATGTAGATGACCTGCTAATTGCTACAGAAACACAGGAAGAATGCACCCAGTGGACAGTGAGCCTTTTGAACTATTTGGGTTCAAGTAGTTATCGAATCTCTCCACAGAAAGCCCAGCTGGTGCAGAAACAAGTAATATACCTGGGATATGAAGTATCTGGGGGACAACGCTCTTTGGGAACAATAAGGAAAGAAGCCATCTGCCAGACACCCAAACCCCAGACAGGGAGAGAACTGTGAGCTTTCCTTGGGATGACAGATTGGTGCCAATTATGGATATATAATTATGGACTGTTAAGCCCTTGTATGATTTGTTAAAATCAACTAGAAATATCATAACTTGGACCCTTGAAGCAAATAGGGCCTTTGAGGAGCTTAAGCAGGAACTCATGAGGACGCCAGCATTAGGATTACCTGATGTGATGAAGCCCTTTAGGTTGTTTTCGCATGAATGACAAAGGGATGGCCCTGGGGGTTCTGGATCAGCAGTTAGGACCATACAAGAGGGCAGTGGCTTACTTCTCCTAACAATTAGATGAAATAAGCAAAGGGTGCCCCACCTGCTTGAGGGCAGTGGCAGCAGTAATTATAAACACAGAAGAAGCAAGAAAAATCACATTTGGACAGAAAATGACTGTATTGGTTTCTCACACGGTGTCTGCAGTATTAGAACAAAAGGAAATCATTAGCTGTCTTCTTCTCAGTTTCTAAAATACCAGGCCATTTTGGCAGAATCAGATGATGTGGATATTCAAGTGACTAACATTGTCAATCCAGCCTCATTTTTAGAAGGAAAATCAGCAGCTGAACTGGTCATACATGATTTCTTGGAAACCATGGAAGCAGTATACTCGTCACCCATATTTCAAAGAAGAACCACTCCTGGAGGCTGCTGACTGGTTTGTAGATGGCAGCAGCTTCATGAGGCAAGGCGTCAGAATGACTGGGTACGCAGTGACAACCACCACTAAGGTAATTGAATCAGGACCTTTACCTGCAGGGACCTCAGCTCAAAAGGCAGAATTGATTGCTCTTATTCGAACTCTAGAATTAGCTAAAGGAAAGCAAATTAATATATGGTTAGATCCCAAATATGCTTTTGGAATAGTTCATGCACATGGAGCAATTTGGAAAGAAAGAGGACTTCTAATCACTCAAGGAAAAGCTATAAAGCATGCCAAAGTAATTCTACGACTACTTGAAGCCATTCAGCTCCCATCACAGGTGGCAATTATTCACTGCTGTGGACACTTGAAAGGTAACACTCTCCCAGAGGTAGGCAACAGAAAAGCAGACAATGAAGCTAGGCAAGCAGCTGAAAAGAGTAAAGAAATACAAATAGCAGCACTAATACCAGAGGAAATAGGTAAAGAAAACCAGGTAGAATACCAGGAATCAGATTATAAATGGATATATGAAAATGGGGGAAAGCTTTTAGATAATGGATGGGGTCAATTGAAAACAGGTCAATTAGTATTACCAGAAAAATTATTGTGGCACTTTGTGAAAGCTGAACATAATAGAACACTGGGGCTTAGACTCCTTATATCAATATTTAAGAACTCAAGTGGCAGGGCCAAACTTTTTTACCACCATAAAACACGTAATATCTCAATGTGAAGTCTGTTTGAAAAATAATCCCAATACTGGAAACAGAACACACCAAGGAGCAATTTCCGAAGTGATATTTGGAAAATTGACTTTTCTGAACTTCCAAGAAAGGGGGGTTTCCGCTATCTTTTAGTTTTGACTGATACATTTTCTGGATGGCCAGAGGCATTCCCATGTACAACTAACAAATCAAGAGAAGTGGTTAAGATTTTGTTAAATGAAATAATACCACAGTTTGGAGTACCTAAAAGTATATCCTCAGATAGAGGAACACACTTTTGTGCACAGATTGTACAAGCAGTAGGCAATGACTCATGAAGGGTCAACTCCACTCAGGTGCTTCTGCCAACAAATGATAGCCATTTTCCCCAAGTAAGCTAGCCCACAGCATTGGGCCCTTGGCACCAAATGATGT
>VWZG01011769.1:7145-33542 GCA_013396735.1 Grallaria varia | reverse complement strand
CGGGCCAGCGCCTTTCAAACAAAGGACAAGGAGACAGAGAGTCCACATTACCGATGGGGATTCCACCCCGTCCCTTTGCAGAGACAATATCCACGTGAAGTTTTTTTGCTACTAGGAAACCACTGCTGGCATTATTATTATTTTTTCTGGACTCGGCTTTTTTCCCTTCTCCCCCCCTCCCCCGCAGGGTGTGTGACTGAGCCAGCTGAGGTGTGATATCGCCACCTGATGTCTGTGACCATCACTGCACTGGAGGGCACAGAGACTCATTTGTTTAGAGGTTTTGGTTACAGGGTTGTTGTTTGTTCTGTTCTGGTGTATATATATATATATATATACACAGTAGTTAAGAACTGTTAAGAACTTTCTTCTACACATTTCCCTAAGCAGAATTTGTTTTAGATTTAAAAGAGGTGTGGTCAATTTGGGAAAGGAATTCTAATGGACAAAATTGTTTTAGTTTCCTCTAAACTAAAACAACCACCTCGTGTCAATTTCCAGGGACAGGGGAAAGGGTCCCTTCTGGGTCGGGGTAGCATGGCTGAGGTTTGTATATTGCAGGTTTCCATGTGGTGAGCATTTGCATGTGAGTTGTTTGCCTGTCTTGTACCCTTCGTTGTTAATAGTGTTACTATTACTGTTCATTTTCTTATCTCATTGCTGTTTTCAGTAAATTGTTCTTATCTCGACCCATTATCTTTACTTTCTGTGCCTCCAATTCTCTTCTCCGTCCCACTGCAGAAGGGAGAGGAAGGGGGTTTGGGTCAGTGAGGGAGCAGTGCATAGTCTGGAGTGTTTCAGTGGGTACACTGAATTGGGGAATACCATTCCTAAACTGTGACATTGTGCAAAGGAGAGTTGCTGGTTGGTTAGAGTGAATGGTGATCAGATCTGACACAGGATCACACTGCTGCCTCCTTGGCTTAGTACACTATAGTGTTAGCCAGGTGTTTTTGAAGCTTAGCCAGCTTGTTTATTCAATATAGCAGTGAAATCTATGTTGTTTGCAGCTGTTGAAAGAAACAACTTAATGAGACTTGCTCAGACCATACCATTTACACCAGTCCAGCTGTTTGGTGAGTACTAACTTCCTGGTTATGTTTTTTACTTTATAAATTGCATAAAAGATAAGTGCTTTATCTTTTTGAAGACTGTTTTTGAGAAATTGTCTTGGATTAATTTCAGCAATTCTTCTTTCTGAGAGACAAAACAGATAGAATTGTAATCATGCAGTAATCTAGGGACTTTGGAGGTTGTCTTGTCCATCAGTCTCTATGGTCAATTCCAATCAGGTTGCTGACACCCTATCCAATTGCATTTTGAATATGTCTATAAATGGAAAATGTGAATCTAGTACTTTTCCCAGTAATTGTTAAGGCTTTTCCTTGCTGTAATTTGTATCTGTTTGCATTCGTGTGATTACTGTCAACTCAACTTCAGAAATTAGTCTAACTACATCTATCTGTTAGGATAGCTGAAGACAACAAAAAGTTTCCCCTTAACCTTAATACTTCATTCTCTCTGTTCTTCTTTCACATATAGACGCAGACGCAGATGTAAATAGATGTATAGGATATACCAACAGGAAGAAAATCAGATACTGCTTTAAGGGGCACTATTCCTGAGCCTGTCACAGACGACTTGTAGTGTATTAAGGATCAAAGAACCGTGCTGTAACTGATGACTGGCAGAGAATAATCCATAAATTGTTGGGAAGAGTTCTGAAATTAATATGAAGTACTGGCTTAGAGCAGCAGAAGCTCTGCTCTAGACACTTGAGATCTAGGTGCCACCTTCTCAATGGGTAGAATATTTTGTACCACAGCAACAAATTGCTGATACTTGCAGCACCATAGGATTTCTTGAGACCAGATTGTTGCAGATAATTAATATAGCTCTAATGGTATTGAACATTCTAATCTTTGAAGCTCCCAGGAGATACCTTTCTAGGTATCAAACTGTCAAAATATAATAAAATGAATATTTAATGTATGATTAGAAAATCTTTCTATTTATAGTATCTTTGTACAAGTCTACTTCATCACACTTGCCAGTGCAAACCTGTTTCTTACGAATTAACATTACGAATACTGAGAGTTGCAAGAAGGAAAGGCAGATTTAAAATATCAGTCTACTTTTCTGTTAGTTTACAGATGGTGGTAACCGAAAGGCGTCTTGGTTCTGTTGCAGAGAGAAATGCTACTAGAACTATAGAGACAGAGTATAAATAAGTTAAAGCTCACTAGTTTCTGCTTCAGAAAAAGTGTTACTAGCAGGAGCAGGGCATCTTAAACAGTTATGCATTGCAAATAACATTGGAATTTCTAGAAAAAAACCCAAATCTTAGTTTAAGATGCCAAAACTGTAAGCTTCCTGTTAATTTGCTTGAGCTCGTTCTCACAGGAATGTCCTTTTGAATCTAATTTCACTGGCTTATCTCATTGTGGCCAAGTCACCACTTTTGAAACAACTCAGCTGTTTGCCTGCGCCAAAAGGTGGCACTCTTGACTACAGTCTGTTTTGTATCATCTGCAAAATTAAAGGTCTTTAATGGTATAGTTGATAACTATTACATGCTCTGTGTTGATGTCATGACTTTTTCATAAATTTATTTTTAACTATTATTTTAGACTACTATTTTAAATACTATTTTTAAACTAAGATTTTATTTCTTTTTCCTAGAAATGCCAGTGTTATTTTGCAATGCACAAATATTTCAGATGTTCTGGTCTTGCTAGTTTCTTTGGGTGTTTGTTGTTTTTTTTGGACTTTACTTTGGGAAACACAGTAAAAAATATACTGTGGGTGTTCCATGGATCATAAATAACTTAAAATAATTCTTACTAAAAATTCCACATGTGCATAAAGAGGAGGAACTACACTCTACACTGAGAGTTCATACATTGCAGATAAAAGTGGTAACCCCTTAAAATTATGTACTTTTAAATGACTACTATAGACTAGAATATGTGAGCTTTGTTTCTTTGGGAGTATCCAGGAAGTCTTAAATCCATTTCTGTTTAGAGGTTTAATACAAGCTCTTTGGACCACTTATTATTATCGTAGAAGACTGTATGTACTAAATAGTGTAAATTTACACTGGGAAAGTTTTCAGGCAAGTGAACAGTTATGATAAATAGACTCTCTTTTAAAAAAAGTATGGCTTACAAAGCTGTGCAAAGTGGTATGTGTATTTAAAGACATAAAATCAAAATGCAGTTCTCTCCTATTTTTTCAATATATGATTTTGCTATCAAAACTTCCTTTTATTTAAGCTGGAGAGGAAGTGACAGTCTATCAGCTAGAAGAAAGTTCACCTACGAATCTTCATAAAAGCGTGTCTTCCTGGTCTCAGCGTGGTACAGCTGCAATGATCCAGGTCCTGTCACAGGAGGAGATGGATGGTGGTCTGCGGAGGGCCATGAAGGTCATTTGTACTTGGTCTGAGAATGATGTGTTAAAGTTGGGACAAGTATTTATTGTGAAGTCTTTTCTGCCAGAGGTGGTTCAAACTTGGCAAAAGATCTTTCACGATGGCACAGTGTTACATCTCTGCCTGAGGGTGAGTTCAGACCTGAAGACACTTGACTGGTCTAGCCTGATGTTGTATTACTTACATGTTAATGTCTTCAGCATGGCTGACGTTATTATCTTTTGAAAAGAAAAAAGGTTTTGACGAAGATTTATCTCCTCTTTGTAACATATCATCAGCATGTATGTGTTTGTTTCTTTGTTTTGACACCTTTCTTAATTAAAATGAAAGTAGTGTTCATAACACTTACTTTTTTTTTCAGGAGATCCAACAGCAAAGAGCTGCCCAGAAGTTAATCTATACCTTCAACCAAGTGAAGCCTCATACTATTCCCTATACTCCAAGGTAAATTCAATGTCTTTCAAGTATTGAGTGCCAAAGGTTTCTCTTTTCAGCTATGTCCCAGGTGTAGTGCAGCCTCTGTTTCGCTAGAGGGTTGCAATGATAATGCAATGATAATTGCAATAATAATGATAATAACTAGTGATAGTTAATGAACATTTAAGAGGAAAGGTAGGCAGCTTGGAAATTTGTCTTTATAGCTGCATGTGGTGGCAAAATAAACATGCTATTCCTTAGACTTAAGCAAGAATTGCCTTTTATACATTTAGCATAAAACAATTTGGCATAGCTCATTTACAGTAGGCTGGAGTAAATCAGATTATATTGTTTGTTCATAAACTATACTTTTCTGATCAGGTGCCTTGTTTTGAGAGTTATCAGACCAAGAAAACTAGTTGTCTCTACCATTTTGTAATTCCTTCTGTTCAAAATGCTCCTGCTAGGGAAGATGTATCCTCCTTTTTCATGTATTTGCTCTGCATCATGCCTTTTGCTGACTGTGAGGGTGCTCATTACCTTCCCATCTCCTGATAGATGGTATTCATATCTACAGGTTCCTGGAAGTTTTCCTCATCTACTGCCATTCAGCAAACCAGTGGCTGACCATCGAGAGGTACATGACTGGTGACTTTCGGAAATACAACAACAACAATGGAGATGAGATTACTCCCAGCAGCCTGCTGGAAGAGCTGATGCTGGCCTTCTCTCACTGGACCTATGTGTACACCTGTGGGGAGCTCCTTGTCCTGGATTTGCAAGGTGACTGCTAGCATGGGATCACTGTTTGAAACCAAATGAAAAGCAGTTATCTCAAAAGAGAATTTAGTACTGAGGAATGGGTCAAAGTCTCATTTACATGAGAAAATGCAAAGCTCAAGAAACCCCTGGATATCTGTTTAATACTGATAAATGAGAATCTGCTGAAAGAGTCTATATTAATGTAAGCGTAAATGGAAAATAATTTTGCTTCAAATGCCTGTAGGCTGAATGAGCAAAGAACAGTTAGATAAACTGTACAGAGACATTTCAGCCAGCTCCAAAACAAACCAGTCTACATATTATAATGTATAAAAATACATTTTTCATAAGATATAGAAATAATACATGGAATTCAAGTGTACTCTTGTGTATATGCACACTTTATGTAATCTGTCAAAACAGTGTGAACTGCTATCTGCAGTTCTATTTTTTATTCATATTAATAAATCTGTAAACAGTTTCATATGCTATAAGCCTGAATGCTATTCACAAAATCTGGTGACTCCTTCAAAGAGCACGTGATATTTTACTGTGCATATATAAGTGGGAAGATGGCATATTTTGAGGAGACAAAACAGCTGACAATGTTCAGAAGATGAATATCACCTATCAAACCATATAAATATTATTGTTTGTCATTTTTGTCAAGGGAAATGTGTATATTTAGTCAAAGACTTAACATATTTACATTTTGCAGCATCCAGAAGCTGTGAATTGCAAAAAGACATACTTACTAAGCAAAGTCAATCTATAATTCCATCCTTGCCTTGAGTGGTTTTAGCTGTGCATGAAAAGAAGGTTCAGAAAGAACAAGTGTGTCTTCATTGTAACCTACTAGAATTTGCCTGAAGTTTGCTTTGGTTTCTTATATAACTCTTGACAGTTCCAGACCAATTACTTTGGCTCAAAAATGGAGAATTTAAACGGCTATGTAAATCTCAGTTTTCATCTCAAACTAACTGATATCAGCTCTAGTTTGGGCCTTGTGTTTTATCTTCAATTCTCTAATCTGGAGCTGAGGAAAAGTCAAGGGCTGCTCCTCTTGGATTTCTGACAGGATAAATCTATATCATGATTTACTGTAAAATGCTGGAGCCATCTCCTCATGCATATATGTTCACTGCATTTGGCCTAATTTACATCGACTGAAATGGCCTTCATTGCAGTGGTGCAATCTGGGGCTATTTCTGTCACATTATGCTGTTTCTGGAATCTTTACTGGTTTTCGTTGCAGAATTTTAATTTACTGTGTTGAAATTGCATATCATATGGTCATATGATCATGGATTTTTCATTACTGTAAAAGCACAGCAATTCAAATATAAGAAAAGACGGTTTTCAGAAATGGTAGTATGTCAACAGTTTGGGGAAGACTGTAGCATAGGTATCAGCATTCAGTATGATAGTAAAATTATTTTCTAATATGCTTCCATTGGAAACCCATTTGCACATCATGAAGTTGTGGATTGTTGCATTTATTACCGTAAGGAGAGAGTGTGTCTGAGAGTAGATCTGTTGATATTGAGAAGATCCTTTAGTCCAACTAAAATAACGGTGTTTTGTTGGTCACATTTTGCTCAGATAGTTGAGCTTCAACATAATATTTACTGTATTTGCATACACCTTCCCTCTACATATAAATGAACCTCAAAACAACTGAAGTCGAGACTGTAATAAGAACTATACCTGCTTGCCAATACTTAACGAATTTTTATACTTATAGCTTTTTCTTTTTAGCTCATGACTACTTTAACTATGACACCTTAAGATCTACAGAAAATGATTAATTAAATTTTTGTTAAGTGCTAGATAATGGAATCATGACCATCTTCCTTTGTAACATACACACACTATTGATTTGTTGTAGGTGTTGGGGAAAACCTTACAGATCCATCTGTGATTAAACCCGAAGACAAAAAGTAGGTTGGTTTCTGATGAAATAATATTTGCTTTAAACATGCTGCCAACAGTCTGTATATTTAGGATGGGGTTTTTTATGTTTCGTGTGGGAGATTTAATTACTTTTCATATGATGTTTGGGTTAAATGAAAATATGAAGCCTATGAAAAGACTACATCTTCTCCTGTGCTTTGGAGGATTGTAAATGTCCCACCTCTCAATATGCAGTGTGGTGACAGCTGTATGAAAGTGGGGAGAGTCTGTGTGGCTGTGGTGGGAGCACAGGAGTTTTCCGGGGCTATGCAGGGAAAGCAGGAATAGGGGATGGAAGATGTATCCAGGAGATGTACATCTCTTCACAAATCTGTACCAAAGGAGGTAATAAGTGACTTGAATGTGGCAGTCCAGTTTCCCTGCCTGGTGGAGCACTGTTTCATGGAGTATATGGGACCACAACAATTTAAGAGGAGGAGGAGAAAGCCTCTCGCTCTTTAACCTTTCCAGTTGGCCTTAGTCTTGCATTGAAGCATACAGTGCATTACAATTTCAGAGCTATGATATGGACATGGTAAATCATGAGTGGAAACTTGCAAAAATTAGGGAGACTACACACACAGAACTAGTAGTCTTCTGTCGTGAATCCAATTTCAGAATCAGAATTATGGCCATTCTCTCTATCTGTGACCTTACTCTCCAATGGTATTTCCTGTAGTGAGAGCAGAAGCAGTGGTGTTAGTGGTTGCTTTCCTGCAGGGTTCTCTTCCTAAACCCACACATTTCTCCGATGTACCCTTACATCCCTGCCCCTCCCCTCTCTGCTGCTCATCTCGGCTCGCTCTTACTGACTTCATGTCATCTGATTGAAGGGATGTTTTATGTTGGAAGGAAAGAAGGGAAGGGAGGGAGGGAGGGTGGAAGGAAGAAAGGGAGGGAGGAACTTAGCTTATGCTCTTTAAAAAAGGGATAATATTTATCTACATTATTTTGAAGTTTATGCTTATTAGTGTCCTTCTAGATTGTTTTTGTTACTGAAAAATTTTGTCACAATTCCTAAAACTTTATCATACAGATATTATTTTCAGAATTTTTGGGGTTTTTTTTTAATCATCTGCAACGTAGTTAGAGAGCAAGTGTTGATTATTTAATCAAAACCAGCTTGAGTTTCTTGTATTTGTGGAAATCTTCAGAATAGCAAGTTATGAAAGTATATTGTTTTGAATTAGGGAGATAAAGGAATAGGGAGTGAAACTTTGGTGACATCTGTAAGCAGCTCGCACTCACTCAACTCTAAGAAACACTTTCTAAAATAGGAATACCAATAGCAATGTAAAAGTTCTGTCTTTAACCTTCATTTGCTCACAGGAGAAACATTTCTGACATTAGCAAGGTGTGTTTGAAATTTTCATTTGTAAATAAGATACTTAATAACTAACCCTAACCTGTACGCTGCCTCAAAAGTTGCTTTGAGCACTTTTTCTTCTAGAAGACTGGGAAAAAACTGGTGGCATTGGACTGATGGGGCTGAATCAAGTTTTATCATAATTTACAGTTAAATTATTTATCTTTTCCATCTTCAACTCCATTGATTTAATGGCTCTTGTCATTATCATGTCATATATCATGTCAGTCTTTTATTTTATGCACCCTGCATTCTGTCTTGAAATGGCAAAGACCTTTGCAATGGCAAAATACGACCTCTAACTCTGTGATAGTGTATCATGTCTTGGTTTTGTATACAGTATCAAGGCAAATATAATAGATCTGTTTGGAAAGTATGCCTGATGCTTTGACATTCTAGACAGATCCTGAGCTGATATAAATCAGTGAAAGATCTGGCCTAGTGGACATGTGATAAAATGATAAAGGTATAATGTTCATGAAAATATTTCCTTTAAAAATCGATGTAACTGAGGCACAGCAACAAGGTTTCAGCACAGTGCAGTCCCTGCAGACTCCTGTACTGCCCAAACATTGAGAAGACTTGCCTTATTAGCAGTACTCTGGATGCTTGTTTTAGCATGTACTATTTGCCAAATCCGCAACAAAATGCATTAAAGTTTTTACTGACATTAAGTGCAGATTCAGAGATGAGGAAAATAGTGTTCTGAGTTTCAAATTGGAAAGAACTCATACATTAGATCTGCCAAGAGAGGTGAGAAAAAAGTAATCAAAAATCTCATTGCAAGCATGTGAAAAATAGTCAGAGGTGCTAGGTCTCTTAGCTCTCCTTTTTGAAAGCCCTTAAGCAGCTAGTGATGGGCTGAAGTTTTTTGTATTGTGTGGATACCTTGTTCTCTGAAGTTACTCATTAGCATGTGTTTTGAAAAAAAAAATAATTATTGAATTTTATCAAATTGTACTTTCAGCCAAACAATTTCCAGTTGGTTTGCTGATAGCAGACAAAACATCTGTATGAAATGAACTTACACTGTAGAAATCTACACAACTGAAACAGGTGGACTAAAAGCTAAATCTACAAAAATTACTTGAACACCTCCCTGGAAAAGTGCTAATTGTCACGAAGCCCCACAGTACTTTACATTTTGTCAGTAAAGCCTTGTAAATATCCTGTTGTCTGCTTTAAACATTTATAGCTCCAAACTGTTAAGGAACACTGCTTCAGCATAGTCTGTGTAACCTGCTTGGAACAATATGGTACAATTTGGTATGCATTTATGGAGTGTAACTCTTAGGTAAGGTTCTAAAAAAAAGAGAAACATGTTTTTTTGAGCCCATTAGCTCATATTAATGCACCTGCTTGGGAAATAGAAAAGCTGGGCTTGGTATTTTTCTCTCCTTGGAGAAACAGTCAAACCTTGAATAACCAGGAGAGTGACCCAAAGAGTTTATCTGGGTCATTCCTGGCTTTAAAAGTCTTGTACAGTCAAATCTTAAGGTCATCCAAGGACAGCCTTGAAAACTTCCAAAACCACTTGTTTTCAATAGTTTTATATCATTACTGTCTGAAAGAGTTCTCCTGTTTTTCTTATTAAAATGTTTCTTTCTGGTCCTGTCTACTGTCAGCATAGAGAAAAAATTAAATCAACAAGTCTTCTCCTTCAAAGTTGCTTTTTTTGTTGTTTTTTTTTGTTTTTTTCATATCAGACTACTCCCTAATCTTTACATGTCATCATTTCTAGGCTGCTCATCATTTCCAATTATCCCCATATGTCTTGAGATAGTATTCCAGATTTAAATGCAGTATTCCTCTTGAACCATTGCCAGTACTGGGTAGAGAGGAAAGATTACCCCATATATGTTACAAAGAATATACCTGTTTATCTCACAAGAGTGTGAGAAAATATCAGTCTGTCTTGTGCCATTTGCTGCATGGAGTAATTTTAGATGAGAGGAAGTATCAGAGTGGTTGTGTGGCCTTGGAATTAGCAAAGTCTTCTCAATTTCCTATACTTGCTCAAACAAATACCTAAGTACATTCTATTTCTACTGGCATTTCACCAGACTATGGCAAGCAATATAACTGGTTACATATCGTCATGTCATTTAAAGCATATATATGGCACTTGGTTAATACTTTACTTCTTGACTTGTTTGACAAACTAATTAAATTAATTAATTAAAGCATGATTAGACAAGTCCTTCAGAGGATCCAGGAGACTTATAGTCTCTAGTGTCTGCCAGAAATTAGAGAGACACGAAGTTTTGTGTAGTAGTTTTGGGCTATTATTGCTTTTCTCATCTGTGAAAAGGACGAGGATTTGAAAACTGCTTTCTTTAGAGAGAATAGATTTCTGCTAGTGTGAACTACAGATAGATTTGAGAGAGTTAAAATATTTTTATATATCTTCTCAGAACTGTAATTTATTTCAGATTTTAAAATGTGCTGTTTCCATTCTGCATATAATTAAAATAAAATACGAGCGTTCATGAAGTTTCTTTGGAAGTGTTTCTTGTGTGCTGTGTTCTGTAATGTTTAGAATGTCAATTAAATTCTTGAGAATAATGGTGGAATGATACTATAGTTAATGAACACTTTTTTCACACTACATTAAGAATCTGTTATAATTATGTGATATTTCTAATACATGTGTGGATATAGCTTGCTTCTGTTTGCTGTTGTGATGGCTTCACTCAGAATATGCAATACACTTTCACAAATGGATCCCCTAGTAACATTGCTGAATTGATCAGTGTGACCTATTGTATGCACGCATATACCCCAGATACCAGGCCACAATTAAGGATCTAGGAAAAGTTTGTTTCCAAATGTTGAAAACACTGACAAATACAGTGGTAGTTTGCACTGGGCAGATGCAGGGTGCCTGTTTTCTTGGTGCCTTTTACAACACCACCTTTCATATGTGCAATAAAACCCCAGGCTTTGTTGTCCCCATGTGCTTTGTGGCCTGGCTGACATGCCTGTGGGGGCCTCCAGACATGTCTGTGAGAGCTTGATCTTTTCTTGTAACAGGGCGTCAGCCTCCCTGGCAAGCTATTAATGGGAAAAAGTCTTCTCCCATGCAGCAAAGGTTCCTTGAGTGAGCACTGGTTTTCCCTCATTGAGCAATTCTTCTGAAGGTTTTTCTACACTTACAGTCAGAGCACAGATACTCGGAGATAAGCTCAAGAAAAACCAATGAATTTTCAAACTTAGCCTGTAAGCAGTCTATTGTGGTTNCTTTTGCCTTTCTGTTTTTAAATAAGGTGGAAATAAATCTTTGCTAGTTCTGGTGTATTCCCAGGTTCCCACCATCAAAGCTGGAACCAAACTACTTGCTTGATGGGAATGAGCTGTGGCTTCAACAGTCACTCAGTTATGGCATACATCATCAAAATGTCAATGTGCTCAGATATCCTTTCAGCCTTTCAGGAGAAACTACTGGGTCTATCCTGTCTCTCTTTTGAGAAAAAGAAAATTAGTGTGGGCTATATGTAGGCTAATATTTTACAGGAACTGGCATTGTTCTTGTCCCAGAACTATGAAACTTGTGATGTATATTAACCCTTGATTGTCTTGATACAAAAGGCTAACTTATCTCTGATTTTAAAAAAACCCCAACATTATAATCTCTGTCCCCCCTCTGTACATGCTTTATTTTGCATTCACTGATTTTTTCATATTTCTTTTAGATCTGGAAAAATGGTATTTGGGCCAGCAAACCTAGGAGAAGGTGCAATAAGAAACTTCATCACAAAGCATCATTGCAACTCTTGCTGCAGGAGGCTGAAACTTCCTGGTATGCAAAGTAAAGATTAATTTTTAATCTAAGTGTAGCTTTTGCAATGCAATAAAAGTAAAGGCCTAGGTGTGCTATAAAGGCAAGAACTGGAATTCTTTTGAGCTGAAAGGTTAGGGTAAGCACAATCTTCATGTATAAAGGCAGATATGAATGAGAATACAGTTCTTTTGCCTAGCATCCATGCAAGGGCTGGAGCATACCAACCTGATGTTGGCATTTACCATGAAAACTTCTTCCCACTGAATTGTTTCCCTTACTTGGCTAAATGTTAGCCCATTTTTCGGAGTCATTCCTACAGATAGCATCAAGAATAATTTTTAGAATAAAAGAGAGTAACAACAGAAAAATTGGTGAGCTGGCGAAAACTCACTGGGGGTTTCCTGGTCCTGTGAAGGGTATACACTGCAGCCTCTGCTTAGTTGCTCATAGTATGTTTTGTAGAATGTGCTTCTGTTTGATGTGGGGCAGATTTTAAAGACTCAAAGCCAAAATAGATTGTTGGATGGCTTTTCAGGCACAATTTTTATTTGTTTTTTTTTCTTCTGTGGGGAGATTTCTTTCCTTTGAGTGTGTGCATGGAGTAATAATTGCTGTTTTCTTCTGAAACAGAAACTGCAGTGCTGCTGGTTTTGATTATTCTTGTTTGTGGCAGCTAGAGATAGTAAAGTGGAAAATCAGCTGAATGAATACAGTCAGGGAAGGTTCACTGATATCAATGCACACCATTTACTCCTTCCAGGGATCGCATGCCCCTGGTTCTGGTTTGCCTTGCTGCATATTTTCCTTCTGCTGGAAACAGCAAACAGACCAGTCATTGGGTTGGACACTGCTCCGGTTGTACGTGCTTTTCGAGTATTTACTTGGCTGCATTGCTGAATTTTTTTTCTTGCCATAGATTTGAGAAAAAGTGAGTACACAACTGAAATGGATGGTCCAGCCTTTGAAACAGAAATGGAAACAAGCAACAGAAGAGCTGCCAATGCAGATGAGCCTTTGGAGTATGACACGCGACTGTGAAACAATGGCTCTGAAGAGAGCTCATGTATTTGCATGCTTGAAAACTTGCCCCTTATCACTGCCAAGGATCAGTCCAAAAGCACAAAATGCATATGTCTAAATGGACCATCTGTCTGCCCTTGTTAGACACTAGGCAAGGAATTAAAAAAACCCCAAAACTTTATTTACTCCTCTTCCATGCTCTTGTGCTAGTCTTTTTAGTATAGGTCAATGAATTGCAAGGAGCAGGTCACCCTTTATCTGGAGCAACTGTCCCATTGGTGCCTTTTTTTAATGTGGATTATAGTTCCAAACTGCATTTTCTTAGGAAAATGAATGTGACAAGTTTATTTCCAGGAGGGAGTAATTTATTGTTTCTCCTTCTGCTCTTTACTAAATAAGCAAATGTATACACATGCGCAAGTAATTTATTTGCAGAGTCAGAGCCCACTCAGCCCTGTCATCACTTTTCCTTGGGCATAGAAGGCTGTCCAGGAAATTGCAGTAGTGTTTCTTTTTATTGCTGATTTTGATGCAGAGACAAACTAAGAATATATGAGTGTTGAATTCGTGGTTTAAACAATAGTAACTGATACACCTGAAAAAAATTTATAAAAACTTCACCTTGAATTCTTTTCACATACCAAGAAAAATACTGAATAATTAAGGGGAAGGTTACTGGACTCACAAACATCCTTGATATTTCTCATTCTGAGCTGATGAAATTGATAAATCAATCATCTTTAATACAAACATAAAGAATAATCTTGAATGTGATTTGACTTTTAGGACTTGCCTTTCTTTATATTATGTTAGCTTCTGAATATTTTAAAGTTGCAATTGGAACAAGGATTTTAGAAGTAAAGAAAATAGTATGTTCCATTTGGTATCTAACTTGTTCTCAATGTCAGGCTGTACCTGGGACTACTGTCTAACAGTGGTACGATTATATTTTGCAGCATCTGCATCTCTTTCTGTTGATGCCCTCTGATTTTAGTTGAGGTTCAGAAAACAGAAAAATCAATTATGTTCAATGTGATTTTTGTAAAGAGTGAAAAGAAGTGCCCCACAGAAGTATTTCTAATACAACTGGTGTTTTATTACAGATTATATGTATCATTAAAGTAACTTTGTACTTTTGTATTGAGTAGAAACACCTAATATTGAAATGTCAGTCACTAGAAAACTTTAAATGTGAATAAGAAACAAAATCGTATTTCCACCACAGCTGACAGTAAATTTGTATATGTAAGGAGGTTTTTCGCTATGATCTATGATTAATTTGGTATATTTAGTAAGTGTCTACATATATGTGGGTGCTCTATGGCAGACTTTCCTCCGGCTGCCGCAAGAGAGGAGCCCTGAAGAGGAGGTACAAGGGCTCCCTGAAGCAATACCTCAGCCTTGGCCATATTGACTACCATCAATGGTCCACTCTGGCCTCCAATCGGGAAATATGGAGGCACACCATCCATAACACTGCTGATTCCTTTGAGAATGCACGCAGAATCAGTCTCGAGGAGAAAAGACCATGCAGAAAGAACCGTGCCTCACCAACACTGCCTATGGAGACTTTCTGCTGTGCCTTTTGCAACTGGACTTGCCTATCTCACATGGGCCTCTTTAGCCATCAGCACGCTTGCAGCAAGCGTGGGTAGAGCCCTTCCCAAATCTTTGTTCATGGAGCCTAGCCCTGACATATACATGGGATTTGATCATGATATTAATGATGACATAAAAAATTATGTGTAGCTGAGATGTCTGAAGTTTCTGAAAGTGTTCAGAAGAGGTTCCTATTGCTTTTTTTCTTTTTTATAAATATAGTTTTGTAAGTTTGGTGAAAAGCTCCCACTTATACTTTTCATTTTGCAAAATATATACTTTCACTTTTTGTGGAAGCAAGTCAATCTATCAGAAGACTTAACTTGTCTGTGAAAGGATGGTTGAATTGTGTCACTACAGACTGATAGTGAATTTTGGTCCCTTTGCTTATAAGGTAGTTGTTCTGCTTCCCATGGTTATCACCTTAAAGTCTGACTTTAGGGAAATATATGCTTACATGAGTACATGTGTACTTTAAAGACAGAACTTTCTCTAAAGGATCTCTAACTGTTAATATGCCTTTAAGTTCAGTTAAGTGACACATAAATGTGTTTTTGAAGACAAGGATGATTTAACTCCTGCCCTGATAGTGTTTCTTTCCTCAAACATTGCCTTAAATTCTAAACCAGTCTGTGCCTGAGCACCTTTCATTTCTTTCTAAGTTTTGAAGGTATACACATATCATACTTCAGATGATCTTTTCTTGAAAACCCTGATGTTACCTTCAACAGTGAGTGGCATCTGCATTCATAGCGATACTTGTGAGAATTCTTATGACATTCAGCTCAGCATACATTACTTATTCCTTCTTGTTAGAATCTGTCAAGGTACATACTACCTTCCACTGAAATAGGAGAGCCTTGCAAGGTACGAATCTGTGTTAAAATATAGTTGATATAAATATGATTGCTATTTAATTCAGAGTGAAGAATGAAACAAGAAAAGGCATTTGAAATTGTTCTATTGTGTATTTGTATCCTAGCACTAATTTTTCCATGCACGGAGATGCTAAGTNTACATTCTTTAAATTGTCTTTTGATGTCTAAATACTGACCTTGGATTGAAGCCCATGCCCACTAAACACATGAAAAAACCCCAACAGCCTTCAATGAGAATAGCAGTAAGCCCCACCCACACTAAAACTGTGGCGCATGTGGAATAAAAGGTATGGAGGTCAGGTTTTCTCTGCAGCTGCTTGACAACTAGTATGGAAGAGGAAAACTTAGTTTCATACCAGAGGGTTTTCTTATTATTAGTTTCAATGGTTTTTTATGTTGAAAAACACATACAGGAATTTCTTTTATACTTCTGGTGGATTCAGGAAAAAAAGACTTGTTTACTTAGTTCAAGTAAGTCAGGCAGTAAAACTGTGAAAAAACAAAACAAAACCATCAGAGTATTTATAAGCTCACATTTTAATATGAGCTTAAAAGAAGCTTATTTAAGAATTCAGTTGGGATTATTCAAAGCAAAATGTGTTCCTGGCATCTGCTGCACTGGAGATATAGCTTAAACATATGAAAAATACTCAGATTGAAAACCTCATACTCAGGAAGGCTTTTTTAATTGTGGTGTACTTGGGATTACTCACTTCTTGTTACTGCAGTAGAGTCTAAAGGGATATTACATCTGTGTTTTCCAGAAATGGATTTGTATTTGTTGCAGTTTTGTCAATCTATGTTGTACTGTTTCAAAAGAAAGAACATTTGCAAAATGTTTTTGTTCTTGATAGGTGTAGAATGAAATAATGTTTTGGAGCACTAGGAGAAATGGGTGAAAGTAACATACAGAAAGTAATGTAGTTAATTTTAGTTTCAAGGTAATAAACATGTATTACTTCCATATTTATCATGTGGTTTCCAGATCTTCTTTTTCTGAATTGTGTAGTAGCGTCAGTTTCTATTCTTATAGCCAGTTTACTTACAATAAGAATATTTCTACATCTGCATTAATAAGTCAAAATTTATTTTTGCAGAAGAAGAAAGTAGATATTTTATGATGTGTTTTATTTACTTACTAGTTATTCGTTAAACTCTGAATATTCTTTTTTTTAGTTGAGATGCAAGCTTGACTCTTAGAAAACTTGGTAATTAGTAAGCCAAATCACCGCTGCTGATTTAAGAAAAGTATTTATCATTGCTTTAACATTATAGTCATATTTTTTACAATAATTCTGGTTCTGTGATGTGAAAAGCCTGTATAGCCACTAGTGTAAACAAGGAGCTGATATAAATGAACAGCATTCCATGACCTTCATTGTCAAATCCATTATTTTATATCAACTACCTTTTACATCTGTTTTCCCTTGTTAGGATGCTAATGTCAGTCACTTTTCATTGAAAAAATGTTCCCAGAGATGAAGAAAACCTGTCTGGAGTGTCCTGGGCCTTCCCATCAAGTGCAGTCACACCAGAGTTCTCAGTCCTTACCTTTATTGCTAGACCATTTGCAAGATCTGTTACTGCTTTTCAGCTTTTCTTTAGTACATTTGTTGCATCTTGAATTATTCTGGAAGAGAGTTTGATCTCCTAATTTATGGTACCTGTTGTTGGGAAAGAAGAATTTTAAACTAAAACCAAGCAAAAACTGTTTTTGTCTTTGATACTGGAATGTGTAAACAGCTGTAATGCTCTGTTCATTTGCCTACCTGGCACTCGTTCTGTTTGCAAGGGCAGAGCAAATTAACCAGTGTTTTAAAAATAACATGGGCCCATTTAGATGTTGATATTCAGTTGTGAAAAAACACTGAAGTTCAAGAAGAAAAATCAGAAAAAAGTCCTGGAGGAAAAAAATGTCTTTGCTGCCTAAGAAAGTCTAGCTGTGTTCTTTGTGTCAAGGTTTTAGGCAGATGGCTAAAACCTTCATTTACTTGTATTGTCATTGAAAACATAAGATTTAAGTTTGACACTGTGCAGGCAGCCCAACCTACCTGTAGCTGGCAGAATGGAAGAGGAGATGAAAGAGCCGGAGAAAGGCTGGAGCACAGAGAGCAGTCTCTGACTTCTGAGCCGTCCTCCTGCTTTTTTGCCTCACTGAACTCTCATCCTGGAGATACTGCCAATGTCATCTTGTTTCTGCAGTCTGTAGCATGAGATGGGCTCTACTAAAACACAGATTAGTTACAAAACATAATGTACCTAAGTGACCTTGATTCAACAGGTAAGTGTCTCACCTGATGATGAAAGAAGAGATGCTTCTTCTCAGATAACCTCTGCTGTGATATTTGAAGTGTTGTGTGACCTCTCAAATTGTCTGAGCAGCAAATGGTCAGGTCAGCAACTGATCAAGGAGAGCAAGGAATGTACAGGGTGGTCAGCTAGGAATAGCCTCAAATTACCCCTGTTCTCCTAACTGGATTGGCCTCAAGTGACTGTAAAAAATGTGGCCTGGATTAACTTCAGGTGACCTCTGGGCATCAAAGGTGGCCAGGCTGACTCCAAGTGAACATTTGGGGTAGCTAATTGGATCTCAGATGACATGTGTGGGTTAATTCGTTCCAAATTGGACTGCAAATAACCTGTTGAATGAAAACAAGGACCAGTGTGACCCTGGGTGATTTACTGAGTGTAAGCTGATCCCAGGCATCAAATGCATGCAGCATTGACCTCTAATGACTCCAAGGAGATCACTGGCTGTCATGTTGTCAGCAGATGACCCCTTTTATCTAATTCGCTAGCATTTTGACTGCAGATGAGCCTTGGGGCTGAAACATGGGGCCAGTTGGACCTGATGTGACTCCCATGAGTAATTTGAACTCATGTTTACTTGAGTTGACATGTGCTCATGACAGTTGACTTTAGATGACCATGCAGTGAGAGTTGAATCTCAGATTGAACTCAGATGGCCTCAGACAGGAAGCAAGGACTGTGATTGAACTCTAATGACCCCTTTGCACCAAATGAAGGGCAGGTTGAACTCAAATGACAAACCAAGCAATTAATTGGACCTCAGGTTTACCTTAAATGACTTCTTGGCACTGAACAAAGGCTGCACTGACCTCCCATGAACCCTAACAGACTCTCTGGTAGATCTTAGATGAAACTTGACTGCTTAATTGAATCTCAAGCATACTTTAAACACTTTCTCTTCCTCCAAATGAGAAAAGCGATGAC
Organism: Grallaria varia; assembly: GCA_013396735.1. Taxonomy (NCBI): domain Eukaryota; kingdom Metazoa; phylum Chordata; class Aves; order Passeriformes; family Formicariidae; genus Grallaria; species Grallaria varia. The sequence goes on along the minus strand of VWZG01011769.1, from coordinate 15,099 downwards.
CATAAAGGACTTCTGTAGAGGTGATTGTAGGTCAAGTTGACCTCAGATGATCCTAGGCTCCAAACAAAGGCCTAGTAGACCTCAAACAACACCTTGCATATACCCGGATCTTATGATGATGCCAGATAAACCCTACTCCAGACAGGTTAATTGATCCCATCAGGTTGATCTCAGATGACCATACAGCAGTTATTTAGCCCTCAAGTTCGTCTCAAATGGCCTTCCTGAGTAGCAATGGTGACCTCCAGAGATCGCGGGCCAGTTAATTGATTCTCATTTAACCTCCAATGATCCCAAACAGTTATTTGAGTCTCATGTTCACCCTGGATGATATTTAGAGACTCTAGTTGTATTATAAGTTGATTTCAAATGGCCCCTGGAAACAGGGGCTGATAATTGGCTTAAGTGACCTCCTGTTAAGAGTTAAAGAGCACAGTTGCCTGTCTCAAACACTGTTAATGCCACAGAAGGGAGGAATTTGTGACAGGTAGGTGCTAATTCCAGGCCTGGCACAGATGAGATCTGGTTAACATATACTGGTTAATGCATCCAAACAAAGTTTCCCAACTGTGACAGACTGTGTGAAAAGAAGCAGCTGCTCATATGCATATCACTGGTCAAACAAAGACCATCCGAAGTTATAGGACAGATGGTATCTGCAACCACCAATGGCCGCAAAGCTCCCTGAATACACATCTATGGACACCTAGAATTCAGACTGTATAAAGGTGATACTGTTGTCTCGGTGTTAAGACCCATGGGGAGGTTAACAAACGTTGGGAAGAAGGATGTATCACTGATAGTGGATACAAAGAATGCAGAATTTACAGTCCACAAGGACCTTTGGCAGAGCTCCCAAGATAAGGAAGAAACTAATAAAGCAGCTGTGCTGTATTCAGCTCTGACTGGGTAAAAGGTAATTCTGTCAGGGGAAGATCATGACTCATGGCCCACTGATCTGAGAAATCCATTGACTCAAATGAAGAGAAAGGCTGAGAATGCAGACTAACTAGCAAGAGAAGTGAGAGAATAATTTAACCAACAGGTGACAGAATACTAACTAATAAGATAGCTATGTAATTGGTAGCCAATAAGCATTAATTCCTTTTTTTGTTAAAACATATAAATGGCAAAAAGATTTGATAGTCAGTGGTGGACCTTGTGGACACAGCCCCTATATGCAGGATATACCAACAGAAGAATGAACTGGGTTCCCCCACCCCACCACCAAGAAGTTCAGAGTGAAGAAGAACCAGTGGGATGTTGCTGGATCCATGGATCCACAGCTAGTGACTATTTTCTGCTTGCACTGCGTCTCTCCTTCTCCCTCTCTATCTCCCTTTCTCTTTCCTCTATACACTTATATTACAAAATAAAGTCAGTATTATTGAGCTGGCATATGGTCTCATTTGAACCCTAATTTGGGCAGAGGCATCTGTCACTAATCAGATCATAACAGCTCTGAATAGATAAGTGTCTCTCATGTTGATGTTAAATGGCCTCAGTCTGCAAAAGCCTGAAACTACCTCTAGGCATCTAAATGGATCTCTGGTTCACTTCAATTGACTTCTGCTTGTGGTAGTTTAAATTTTAGGCTTTGGTGAGGTTTGTTGTTCTTTAGGCCTTCCTTAACAACAGGGGTCACAAAACTAAGGAAGTATTCCATCCTATTTCCCTTACATAATCAGGTGCATATAAGATAGGTGACGGGGGAGGTCCCCTCTCTCTTGGGCTTCAGCATTCTCCCCAATCACCAGCTCTGTGACAGCAGCTCTCAGTGTTTAGGCCTCACTTATCTTTGTGGGCTGAGGCCTGAGCCGAGGGTTCTGTCCGAGTTGTGTCAGAGNTATATATATATATATGTAGAAATATATTTCTGCTGCAATTTTCCTCTGCTACTTTTTTTTTCCTTTCTCTTTCTCTGTTTTCAGGAGGGAGGAAAGGCTGTTCCGGGCTGTGCTGTGGCTTTGGCTTGGAGCCAACCAAAACTTTTACATTGTTCACCGCACAAAGACATTGCTGATGTCAAACGATCACCTTGTCAACTATTTGTGTATCAAGTTGGTCTCAGATGACCCCAGACAAAATATGTGGCATATTTTCATGTTGAATTGAAACTTAGTTAGACCTCAGATTACCCTGGTGAAATTCACTGGATTGAAAGTAGACTTTAGATGCTAGACAGGAAATAAGGACTGTGATTGACCTTACATGACTCCTTGTATAGATTGTTGTCTCTGATGTTGACCTGAGATGACCCCTGGTCAGGCAATGGGAGTCAGCTGAGCTGCAAGGACCTTTGTGCGTCTAATTGCATTTCCCATTGGCCTCAGATGATCTCTGGAGAAAAAATGACATCCCAGACTGTCCTTGGTTCATATAAAAATAGATGAGCTCAGTTTGTATATGTTCTCTGAAGTTCATCTAGTCCAAGCCTCTGCACAAAACATTTACAATGTGTTCATGCCTTATCCCAGGGAAGTTTTGCTTTTTTCAAGCAAAGGAGATTTCACAACTTTTCTCAGCAGCCAGTTCCAGAATGTGATCACTCTTGTCTTTTTTAACATATCTAATTGTCATTTCCTTTTTCAACTCTTGTGTACTGCACCTCTTGCTGTGGGGCTCCTAGAAGACCATGACTACAACTTGTGCTGGCTTCACTCCTGTCTGTTAATGTATATCTCACTGCCAAGAGCTCCAATTGCCAGACATTTTTGCAGTGATGAGGCAGGTCTGATGTCAAGCCATGACGCAGAGGCTGCAGGTCATGCATGCCAGGCATGAAGCAGGTGCTGACAAAAAAGCAAGATTGAGGGCCTCAGCTCCCAAGATAAGAGGCAGGGTCCCCAAAAAGACCTTTTGTCATGTGGTTCTTTTCACAGTGACCTGACCCCAGGTTACAGCTGCACTGTGTCAGAGCAGGTGCAGCTTAACCACTACAAATGAGTAGAAGAGGCCACAGGCCCCAGACACTCTTTTTACTGCGAAGGAAAGGACCATGGTGTATCAAACTGGAGACAGTAGTTTACTTCAGGTGACCTATCATGAAAAAAAACATGGACAACACTTAAACTGAGAGAACCATTGACTGATAAATTGGTGTAGTATTTTTCTGTGTATTGTATTTAAGAGGAAAGCAGAAAGAGAGCAGTACTGCTGGGTATATATTCTGCTTTCAGTTGGATTAATTTTCTTCAGAGTGGCTAGCATGGGGTTTTGTTTTGTACAGTTGCTGAACACAGTGTGGATAATACGGAGAAGTTTTTGTTGCTGAGCAGTGCTTACACAGAGCCCTTTCTGCTTCCTGTACTAGCGAGTAAGCTGGAGGTGCATGGAAAGGTGGGAAGAGACACAGCTGGAACAGCCGACCCCAGCTGACCAAAGGGGTATTCCATACCATATGACATTATGCTCAGTATATAAAATGAAGGGGGAAGAAGAAAAAAGAGGGGAACATTTGGAGTGATGTCTTCCAAAATCATCATTACATGTGATGGAGCCCTGCTTTCCTGAAATGACCTGCATGCCCATGGGAAGTAGCAAATTAATTCCTTTGTTTGTGTGTATGGCTTTTGTTTTCTTTATTAATCTGTCTTTATTTTAAGCCATGAGTTTTATAACTTTTTCTTTCCAATTCTCTGTCTCATTCCACTGCTGGGGGAGTGAGTGGCTGTGTGTAGGTTGGTTGCTGGTTGAGGTTAAAACATGGCAGCATGAATCCCAGGCTGTGCTGAATCTCAGGTAATCACTTCATACAAAACAGGTAAGTCTTTCCATTTCCATGGTTACTGTTCAAGGCAGTGCAGTTGTGCTTGACTGCAGCTAACTGCTCTGTATGCAGATGGGATGAAGACTGATCTGTTATTCCCAAAGAGCAAATTAAATCTCAAAGTAACTTCTCTTTACTGGCAGCTGTTGAGGAATCATTTGGTGCTGGTAGCTCAGTCTGCAAGGTGCAGTGCAAGGTGCAGGTTGGACTTTGGGGAGTAGGAGGCTGAGCCCGAGGCATAAACTGCTGACCCTTTGCACAGAAAAAGCACAGGGATTTGTGGTGCCAGCCGAGTGACCAGACACTCAGAGACAGGAGCTGACAACCCTCAGACTTTACTACACGTAGACTGTAAGGATATAAAAGCCCAGGGTTTCCTTTGTTTGGGGTTCCTCCTTGGAGGTTCCCAGCTTGAGCTGGTTATTGTTAGTTATTGTACCAAGATTAAATTATTTTAAGGATTGGGAAATTGGAGACTCTGCTATGGGAAACCTAGGGTCAAGCCAGTAAAGAAACCTAGTCTGACTGTGTGAGTGTGGTGTGTTTAACTGCGAAGGGGCCTAGGTCCCACCTCAGGTGGAGTGAGTGTGACTGCCAGTGTAGCTCTTGGGTGGTCAGACAGGGGAGTTTCCTTAACATAGGTGTATGGAGAACTGTATCAGCATGCTACTTGAAAGAACCTTAGGTCACAGGGTTTGTCAGTGTTTGATCTCCATCAATCTCATCAGCTGAATACTGAGGTAGTGTTTCACCTGAATATATCTTTAAGCATGAAAATTTTCACTTGCTTAACTTTATTTACCTCCACTACCTAACTGTGGCTCAATAGTTAACCTCAGAGAATCCCTGAGCAGCATATGTAATAGATAGATTCATATCTGTTTTATTTGACCAGTAGGCCTGTTTGGGCTCTACACATATTTTGTTAACATTTGGATGTTCTTTTTCAGTCAATTGGATCAACAATTGTTATTCATTGAACTTTGAACCATAAACAAACATTCACCTCCAGATATTCAGGGCTGGCCACAGATTACCTAGAAGGGTCCAGTGAGACTTTATGTGATCACTCTAGAGATGGTTACTGATAGGACATCTCAGCTAAAGTAAATGTATATGAATTTTACCAGTTTTTTATGAATAGCAAGCTGGGACAGAAATTGAGCTTGGGACTCATGACTCCTGAGCCCAAATGTGGGACATTCACTTTCACATTGTCCCTGAATAATTAACTGAAAGAGTAATTGACCTCATATGAGTACTTTGTATTGAAAAAGTAAATGATGCTGTCGCGTCCTGAGGCCACAGAACAGTGCAGTGGCCCAAACCTAGTCTTCCTCCTAACAAGGTGGTGGCAGGATATAATCTCAGTTAATGCCCCCTCTCTCACATTTAGATATTGAGATTTAAAATAGGTCAACATGTTGAAACTTTATGACATTTGAATAGCAGAGGCTGGCATCTACCTCAGTAATGCCTGAGCACCAAAGCATGTCGGAGCTTAATCTCATTCTATTGACTAGGATAGGTAGTCTGCAACTAACTTCTTATGAACATGAATATAAAGCCAGAACAGGTAGTTGCAATTCCTGAGATCACTCACTACCAGCCCTGAGACAGGCTGTCTGGTGACTGGCATGTGAAGTCCTTGTCCTATTCTAGTGTCTCACTGCAGCTGGAAAGTCAACATTTCTATCTTCTGAACTGAGGACTCGCAAGATGTCATTGCTCATTAAAGGCATCATTTTTACACATTTCACATTAAAAAGCAGGCCTAAAGGAAGCCCAGAATTTTGCCATTGACTTTGCTGGGTCCAGGATTTAAACCTAGACTTCAGTAATATATATGTCTCTTTGCTATCTGACCCTCTTTTTGAACCTTTCCTGCTGTTTTCCTCTCTCCTAAGACACATTTGCATCCATTGCTTTTAAGTATATCAGAATTTCTGAAAAATCCTGTCATTCACTCTGAAGAAAGAACACCTAGTGAAGACACAATATTATTTAAACCAGAATATCTTACTCTGTCCACTCTGTGATATAAGATTATCAGAATTACTTAGGTGCTTTAAATCCTTCTAGTGGTTTGTATCTAATAAAACCTTCAGAACCTGGACTAAATCTTAATGTGTTAATATTGTATTAGCTTTCATGCAAATCCAAACATGAAGTTAATATTAGAATAATGGAAGCATTTGCTGTGAAGTACTGCATGTCTTGCTTAAAGCACTGAATTACTTTCCATCAGGTAGATTCTTCAGATGTATTTAAATGCAACATGAGTATTTCTGGTAGAATCACTGAGGTTCTCTGCCGATTGGTCCATTAATTGTACAGTAGGTATAGTCCTTGTAATCCAGCTTGCATGAGCGCTAGTGACCATCTTTTGTCAGCTGAAACTGGCCCTCCTGGCTTGTGTAGACCTACATGATTCTCTTGACTGTTTTGGTTTCAAGATTAGCCACCCTAACAAAACTTTCCTAACCCCTGTGTACTCTGCACAAGTGAAAATGGCCTTACAATGATAAACCTGAACCACAGAAAATCACAGGTAGCTTCTAGCAAAGATACAATCCTTCATCACTAGCCTAAGGAACCTGTATAAGTTCCAGGTAAAAGTATGAGAGGTGGTACCATCTAGAAAGAACATTAACAGCACAATCGCAACATCAAAAATTGTAAAGTATTCCATATTTCAAAGAACACCACACAGTTTCATGCCAACTTGTATTTATTACCTTGAATAGTATCAAATATGTAACTACTTTTCTCTCCTGAATTCCACAGTATTCCAAATACTTTGCCAGATGTCTTTCATTGTGTGATATATTTTCACCTAGACAGAAAGAAAAGCTTCTACTTCAAATCCCATTAGAAGCTTCACCTCTCCTGTGTATTACATACACGACTAATACTACCTTGGATTTTAATATTTCCTTTGCTTTAAATAAACTTTTACTTATGGAACACCAATCATGTTTTCTAGGTGATTCAGCAGTAGTCTGATAAAATACAAATGTGTAGCCACTGGAAAAGACAAAGTCAATATTGGGAATGTCTCTCCTCAAGTTAGACAATTATCCCTCCTCACACACATCATTAACTATTGTAGTTACTTTAACAAGTATATTACAATTATAGGACATAGATAAAATTACTCTCACTGCAAATATGCCTGTGAAGAAAACTTATTATTGTGCCCTAGTGCATATGACACCGTGTGGAAGGAAGAGTTTGGTAAGGGTTGGGTTAGAAGACTGGTGCTCCTTTGGTGGGCAGAGCTAAGGTGATGGAGTTTGACTGAAAGTAAACTAGACTTGCTTTCTTCCTTTAGTGAAATTTTAATATGGAATAGATATTGATCTAATACTATATACTTTTTGAGACCTACATAGGTTTGATGTACAAATTAAATTTGGGTAGACACATCTATATTACCTATCCTTTAAATATATAGTAGATCACTATGAAACAAATTTCACGGGCTAAGTACCAACCCAGAATGGATTTGCTGTCTTTTTCCTCTGAACTAATTGGAAACCTTTGAGATGCCAAGAGAGAAGTCAGACAGCTGGCTATTTACCCTCTGTGTGCCAGCAAATTTCAGATAATTACTGTCACCAGTATACATTCTTGCTCACATTCAATTAATATAACACAATTATTTATGTGAATAAGGATGAAATTATGCTTTTTGTGGCCTCAAAATGTAGGTCCCCATCCATGGAAGCACAAAATACATTAGCACAAGAATAGTTAAAAGTTTTGTATTTTTTTCCATAAACTGTGATTAATTGCTAGGAGGAAGAACCGGAAACCAGCAGTTCAGGGGTGCACAACTGTAATTACTGCACAGCCACTAAAGATCTTGATTTACTACCGTTGACTGCTCTTAGGTGGGCATCAGGCCTTAGTTTCCTTAGGGCATTGCACTCTTATGATAGAAGGCCTAGTCTGTTATAATTTTAGAGTTTGTCAGGATTTTTCTTTCCTTTCCTACCAACATGAACTTTGGGGGAGGCTGACACCACCCCCACCTCTGACAAATTGCTGGCTAACGATTCGAAATTCCAGTTTGATGGCTTTAAGGACAGTTCTTTTGTTTTTGTTTGGGGAGTGGGTTTTTTTTTTTCTTCACTTCACTTCCTCAGCGGCGGCGGAGGAGACGGAACCAGCGCGTGGAGG
>VWZG01011768.1:54815-81388 GCA_013396735.1 Grallaria varia | reverse complement strand
TAGGTTATATGTAATTTGATTAAAATAATGTTTTCTGAAATAGAAAATAGTTTTAAATTTTGAACAAAGATCTTAATGAGATAGGACTATTCTCAGGATTTTAGGTCTAGAACCATAAAAATAGTACAGCAGAAAGATGAATCTGGTTCTTGTATTCAGGCAATTATTTAGTCAAACCTCTTGCCTGAAGTAGGGACGAATTCAAAGCTAGAGCCAGATTTCACTTTGCCTTTTTGGGCTGAGCTTTGAGTTTCTTAAAGATAAGATTCCACCACATATCTGGACAAGTTGGTCCACTTTTAATCACTCACATTGTGAAGAGGTTTTTCTTCATATTTAATCACAATTTTTATTTTGTCAACTTGTGCCTATTGCATTTTGTCCTGTGCATCACAAGGAGGAAACTAGCATTTAATAGCTGATTCTCTAATTTAAACTGCTCATTCTAACTTCTTCTTGCTAGTAGTTAGAAACAGATATTTACACATTCAGTGATGTCAGACAGTCACCTTCAGNAAAATCTGCTTGACACACATTGGGCGCTTCACTATGATTTGGTGGAGATGCAAATAAATTTATTGAAGCAGAATCCATTGCATGATCAAAATCAAGTGTGCATGGATTTAGTTTTTGAACCTCATATAATCTCTTTTGAAGCTCATAAAATCTTATTAAACCTTTTTTTTTCCCCCCTTTGAGAATCTGTTTTCATAGTGCTTACTTGTTCTTCTGAACCCTACTTTATTATTCCAATTTTTTTCTATTCCCAAAAGCAGCAGTGGCAAATCATTGTAACAATTTTGTCAATCTGTCTGACAATTGAATGAGTTTTGGGCTTCTTTGAATTTTTTTAGGTTATATGTAATTTGATTAAAATAATGTTTTCTGAAATAGAAAATAGTTTTAAATTTTGAACAAAGATCTTAATGAGATAGGACTATTCTCAGGATTTTAGGTCTAGAACCATAAAAATAGTACAGCAGAAAGATGAATCTGGTTCTTGTATTCAGGCAATTATTTAGTCAAACCTCTTGCCTGAAGTAGGGACGAATTCAAAGCTAGAGCCAGATTTCACTTTGCCTTTTTGGGCTGAGCTTTGAGTTTCTTAAAGATAAGATTCCACCACATATCTGGACAAGTTGGTCCACTTTTAATCACTCACATTGTGAAGAGGTTTTTCTTCATATTTAATCACAATTTTTATTTTGTCAACTTGTGCCTATTGCATTTTGTCCTGTGCATCACAAGGAGGAAACTAGCATTTAATAGCTGATTCTCTAATTTAAACTGCTCATTCTAACTTCTTCTTGCTAGTAGTTAGAAACAGATATTTACACATTCAGTGATGTCAGACAGTCACCTTCAGCACTGTCTCAGTGAGCTGAATCTTCTCTGAAGGTGCCCATTTCTGCGGAAATACAGGTTAGTTTTAAATAACTCTTCCTACTAGCACAGCTTTAAATTAGGCTGAATACTAATGCTTCACTGGTATCAGGAAGAGGTCCACACTTATTTCCACCTGTACATCTTTTTATATATTAATGCCTTTTATAACCCAATCCTCAATGTTACATTAGGGTAATGCAACACTCTTTTTTAATTTGCATATGTATTGTTTTACTTCTGTTATTGATTTTCTCTGTTTTGACTGTAAGTGTTCTGATTCTATGCAAATATGTCTGTCAGTAAGTATTGAGAAAGTCTTGTCTCTTGCAAGTGAAGGGTCAAATATTTGATTAAGAATTCTGAAGAGAGGGAGCTTCATTGTAAGACTTATAAAACCTGTAACAAGGCTACTGAATAAATAAAGATATGTCAGTTTTCAATTCAGAGTATTAGAAGATTGGAATATTTTCATGAAAGGCCGTCATGGTTAAGAGGCATGATAAATTTTGGAATAGAACTGCTTTAGCTGGGAGAACCTAGACAGACCTTTTTTTGACTGATGACAAAAAAGAAGTAGCTGTCCAATTCTTATGTCTTCAGTTAGAAAACTGCAAGATTGTCACATTGTGTCATAGATAAATCACCAGCGATGCATTGATAGTCAGTGAGTGCATTTATGGGACAACGGATGACCATATTAACTTAAGCATAATAAGTATCTCTTATTAGCCATAATAAGAAAAAATAGCAGTTTATATGAATCTGATTTTTTCTATTCTATCCCACAGGTTTTCTTTGAAACTTCTGAAAACGAAAAGCATATTGCAAACCAGGAAATACTAAATATTTGAACTAATTGAAGTAGGTTAAAAGAAAAATGGGGCTTTTGGTGGTTCTTGTCAGATTACCCATTCAATTTTCAAATACTTTCTGTTGGTATGTCCTAAATATGTCAGTTTCAGACAGTTTACTGTGCCATTTTCTAGACTTCTAGTATATTGACCAAGATGAACCTTATGTATGTTATAGAAAACATCTAGAATATGTTATAGGAAAACAACTTCAAAATCATTATTGTTATTTTACTAAATTAAGTGATTTATGATTCTCTTTGTTACAGTATATTGATCAGAATCTAAACATATTGTATTCCTGGGAAACACCAGTAACTCTTATTCACTTAATTTATCCTTTCTCACTAGACATTTTATTTATTTTTTGAAATTGAACTCTGCACTGTTATATGCGTACATGAAAAGGGCTGCCTTTTTGGATGGGCTTTGTAAAGATGTTTCATGATCACAGTACATAATATACACCCCTGCTTTTGGGAAAGCAAATTTGTAATGGATTTTTTTTTATTTTTTTTTTTGTGAAAGGCATACGATAAGTGATATATCATCCCTTCAATGCTCTAGCAAGAGTTTTTATGTATCTCAAGAACACTTTTTCTTAGTGAATTATTTGTTCAAGGTAAAGACATTTCAAAGATGGGAAAGCAAAGTCAACATTTTTATAGGGTTTAGAGACAGAGGTGCAACAGGTATTTGATTCTTTACAGAATCTGAATTCAAGACAGAATGAAAGTATCTATATGCACACAGATTGGGGGTTTTTTTATGTGTAGGAGTGGTATTAATTTGTGTTTAAAGAATAAAAGATGTATATTTCAGTATTAAATTTTAAATTAACTTTTATATTTTTATATAGTTTTTTCATTCCTATCCTGAGTTTACCTAAAAAAGAGAATTGAAAAGTTTGGTTTTGATTACGGAGTAAAATAAATATCTCTTGTTCTCTTATACCTTCACTGTCTTCCTATATGTTAAGTAGAATATACAAAGCAAAACACTATAGGAAATAAAAAAACTAGAAGAATGGCTAAAACTGCAATCATTGCTGATAGAGCCTTTGTCATTTTTTTTATAACTTGGTCATCTAGCATGGGGAAAACCTGCCTTCAGGTTTTTTGTGGTTTTTGTGGTTTTTTTGGTTTTTTGGTTTTTTTGTAGAAAGTATGAGACTTGCACATCTTAAACACATTCTCTTGTCTGATCCCTCATTTTCCTCCTGATCTTCCTGTTCAATAATTGCTGCTCTTGTAGCCCCTTGGAAAAAATGAAATTGATTCCAAGAAACTTGGCTAGAGAAAATTTTATGAAGTTGCCAGTAATTTTGATGTTACCTAAGCTGCAATGTTACAGAGTTCAATTTTCTTCAAAATTTATTTCACAGCTGGTATCTGTCTTTGAGAGACAAGTTAAAGAAAAATTCCCAGCAATGCAGCAAAGTTCAGGGAACTTAGAAGTGATTTAGTTTCTAAATTCTGCTGTCAGCATGATATTCTTCTTCAGAATTCTGTCTATGCACTACATTCAGGTTTCATAACTGGTATATGAAATTGGGGAAAAACTACACTAAATATGCAATATTGACTGTGGGCATGTACAAATGTGTTCATGTTTTCTTTTTCTGTATGTTTGCTTTCAGATTTATTTAAAATATAAATTAGTAACAATGCAGAAAAGAAATTAATATAGACTAGAATATCAGACTACAGAAGAATATCTGACTACAGAAGTAGTTAATTCTATAATTCTATTTAATTAATTGAGGGTTTTTTCTTCTTTTTTTTGGTTTCTTTTGTTTTTTGGTTTGTTTGGTTTGGGGTTTTTTTGTGAGTTTGTTTTTCTTTGGGTGTTTTGTTCAGGTTTTTTTGTTTGTTTGTTTGTTTTTGTTTTTGTTTTTTTTTAATCTAATATAACTGTGTGGATGACATTTCATAGTTTCCAAGAAGAGGTTAACAGGTTTACCAAAAGTAGTCTCAATCTTTCTGGTAACAAGGAATAACATTACTAGGAACAGAGAGATCTTTCAGGTCAATGAGTGGCTCCAAGGTTGGTGTAATCAGAAAAATCTTGTCCTTTTTGACCATGGGATGATCTGCTCAACACCTGGTTGACTGACACATGATGGGATGCGCCTAGCTCAGAGGAGAAAAAGAGTTCTAGCACAGGAGCTAGCAGGGCTCATTGGCAGGGCTCATTGGCAGAGCTTTAAACTAGCTTGGAAGGGGGAAAGGGACAAAACCAGGCTCTCCAGTGATGAGTGATGGGATGGCTCTGACTCCTAAGACATAGCTCAACATGGTTTTAGACAACATAAAATGTATCACATGATTTCTGGCTGACATTCCAAGCAAGTTTCGAGTTCTTCCATAGACCCCATGTTACAGCCCCCAGCCTTGTGTGAGTGAGAAACCACTCAGTGCTGCAGTGGTGCTTGACATTTCTGTTTAGGAAGTTATATGCCATGTACAGTATCTAGACAGAAAAACCATTATCCTGCTTCTGCCAACTTCATTTGGCTCTTTCATTGACTGCAATAGAAGTTCATACACATATATACCTAATATGAGTTTTCTTAATTCTGTAAGGAATCTCACCCAATCACCTCTGGGTATAATCTACACCCTTCATCAGCCTGGTCTCAGCTTCTGTTATGTGTGTTATTTCCCTCACTCTTACACATGTGAGAAGAAAATTATTATATGATAAATCAACTATTAAGAGTAACAGACAACCTCTAACTTAACAGATGAACTCTAAGTATAGAGACTCTGAAAATGAAAAAAAAATGTTTAATTCCAAATAATATTATGTAAGGAAAATAATTATAACTATTATCAGGAAATAATTTGATATATCAGCCAATAATATGAACATATTTATTCCTTTTTAATTTTGATATAAAAATTAAATAATTATATTAATAATGTAATGATTATCATAAAATTAAGATACTATAATAATGCAACTATCAGAAAATTATTTATTAGGTAGAAAAAGGAAGACAAATGTGGTAAAAACAATACACAAACAAGGATTACATAGCTCTACCAGCGGTATCAATATAATAAACTGAACACACTCTTTATGAAAATCTTTTACATGGGAAATATTTTCACACAGTTACTTTTTTTACTATCTATCTACCTTGTTATGAATTTATATGAGCCAAATCTTTTGTTGCCCTTAAGGCTGTAGCCTCCAGAGGGCTATTGCTGTACCTGGTAACTGAAATGAAGCAGTTCTTTCACAAAGTCTTTTCAACACAGTACTGTTACATTGTTTAACATACATGTGTCACTTAATCACCTCAGCAAGAAAAATGTTAAAAATATCTTACTTCTGTAAAATTCTTATTGCTATTTCTTACTGCAAAAAGAATATTTTTTTTTGTCTGAAATTACAACTGAAATCCATCTAGAAACACAAAGGCTAGTTCTAAATTTAAAGATGCAGAAGTTTCAGGGTTTCTGCAGTGTTTGTTCCATGCCACTTTTCAATGCTTAAATACCAATGTCATGATGTGCTAAAATTCATGTTGATATTGAAAACATAAGTATATGTGAATATTCCTTTAATGTATGAGCTGTATTTGAATATTTAAATAGGCATGAAAACTATATATAAAAGATTCTCTAATCACTTCTAAGCATCTCTTACTAATTCCTGTTTTACTGGTAGGTTAGCCAGCAAAAGAAAACAGACTTGGATGAAAAAAAAAATTAAAATGGATCCTTGAATTTTTATAAAATATACACCTTATTCAGTTGGAATCTGGATAAGAATCAGTCATCTACTTTTTTATTCAATCTGCTTTTAGCTTAAACATAAGAGTGTCAATAAAGAACTCATTCTCAAGACAAGTCTTATGTTACTGTAACTGTTCCACAAAGCAGAATTCTATTAAGTTTGGGTAATCCCTCGGACTCTTGAATTCAGTGAATGCTATGTTTGTAGTACTAAGAGCAGAATTTATAATTGGACATTCTGTGGAGGACTTCTCTTCAAGACAGCTTCTCTCCTTCTGTCTTATCTCAAACACCTGTGATTCTCATGGGCATTCTCATTTCCAGGTCTACTCACTATTATTTTTGTATTATTTTTGTTTTGGAGATAAACTTATTTCCTCATTTTGGCTACTGAAGTCTCTCTCCAGGTTTTGTCTCCTTCAGTCTCTCTGAAAGGACTGTTGGGTTTATGAAAGCTTGTTCTAAACAGATAAAAGAACTGCTAAAGATTATTTTCTCCTAACCTAGTTTTATTCTGCAAATCTTCCTCTTTCACACAGAGCCTTACTTCCAAGTATCTTAAAACCCCTTTATAGATGTGTTTATCACAAAATCATAAAATGTCTTGGGTTGGAAGAATCCTTAAAGATCATTTAATTCCAAATCCCCTGCCACAGGCAGGGACAGGATCTGCTACAACAGGTTTCTCAGAGACTCATCCAACCTGTCTTTGAAAACTGTCAGGGACGGGGCATCCATAACCTCTCTGGGCAACTCCTTTCAGTGCTTCACCACTCTCACAGCAAAGAATTTCTTCCTCATATCTAACCTAAACCTATTCTTTCTCAGTTTAAAATTTGTAAATAGTCTCTCTCCATCTTTCTGATTGTCTCTTTTCCAGACTGAACAATCCTAATTCTCTCAACCTTTCCTCATAGGAGAGGTGTTCCATCCCTCTTGTCATTTTGGTGGACCCCTCTGGACTCACTCCAACGGGTCTATGTCCTTCCTGTGCTGGGGATCCCAGAGCCAGATGCAGTTCTCCAGGTGGGGGTCTCACAATCTGATGGAATTGTTTAAATATGTGGCAAAATGAGACAATACAAAACTGTAAATAGTCTTTGACTCATTTCCTCTGAAGTTTAGTCTCCTAGAGCTCTGAAGTGACACAAAAACATATACAGAAATTATATAACTGACTGCACTAAAGGGTTCCTTTACTGTAGCTTTATATCCATTTTTTAAGAACAGCTCAGGTTAGACTTATTTCTTCTTTCAGAAGAATCCTCTAGGACTGCAAAACAGAAATAAAAGTCTTTCCGATCCTGGAAAAATTATAACTATTACTTAAAGCATTATCAGATTCTTAAATAATTTGTAATACAGCATAATTCAAAACCCCCATCCTTTCATCTTAGTGGTTCCCAGTTAGGTTCCAGTAATGAAATTGTGAATTTTAACTTTTATTATCTCATTGATTATCAAAACATATTAGAAATAAAAGATTATCACATGATGAAGTCTGCATCTCACTGTGAAATTTTTAACATAAATTTCAGCAACACACTTTAAAAGGATAAAGTCAAAAGACTAGTGAAAGCTTGAACAAATGAGTATCACTGAGTATGTCTGAGAAAAATGTTTTCCTTGTAGAATTTTTTTGTTTGTATTTTATCCAGTGACCACTTAGCACAAAATTCAGACAAGTCCAGGATGGCAGGAGTTTTGTTTACAGTTGAAAGTGCTCTTCACTGGATATAAGTGTGTGAACCTCTTTGCTCTTCAGCCTTGACCACCTTGTATTTTTGCTACATTGAGACATATTGTCAGGTGTGGAAACTGAGGTATTGGAAAGGCAACAGAGGAGCCCGTTAAGATGCATTTCTTTGCAACGTCTGAGTCAAACACAAGAACTCATGTGACTGCAAAAAAAAGACCCTGTCCCACCAAAGAAAACTGGCATAAAGTTCCTGCATTCACTGTCTTGGGAGGAACCAACTTCACCTCAATTGCCTTAGTTCTCTGAAATAGACTTACTAAGCAAAAGACTTATCACCTGAATCTTATTTTTGTCAGGTAATGTATACCTGATACAGTCTGAGTTTGGTCTTCAAAGCTGATATATCTTTTATAGAAAGGCAGATGAAGTCAATCAACTGAAAAAGACAGCATTTCCAGTTTGAGCCCTGGGTAATTCCTGAGTAGGGCAGTAAGAATTCAATTTAAAGGTAGCAAATGAGGGAAAGAAATGCATGCAACTTTCTGCTTAGGAGAGTTAACAATATGTACCATGTTTAGTACTGATGCTGAATGATAAAATCACAGAATCAGCTCCAAGATCATCAAGTCCAACTCTTGATCCAACACCACTTTGATTACTAGATCATGGCACTAAGTGCCACCTAAGGTTCTAGTGAATAAACTTTCCATGGAGTTTCAATGTATTATGTCTTCTTTGAATAGTTCCAATTGGAAGGGACCTACAATAGTCCAACTACTTGATCACTACAGTGCAGACCAAAACACAAAATATGTTATAAAGGGCATTGTGCAGCATCAAATCGGAGTAAAATGAAGCATAGGAAATTAGAGTTACATTACTAAACACTATTTCAAGCCAGATGGAAAATAAATAAATAAATAAATAAATAAATATATATGGATCACAGAAAAACTTTAATATTAGAAATGGGAAAAAAACTTATCGTGTTTAGAGAGCCATAACGCAGTGTATAACCCTGTGACTTTTGTTACCAGACATTCTACATATTCTCCCATCCAGTATTGGATGCAGTGCTGAACCAATCTTTCTGTAGTGTTTTCTTTGTAAAGTGCTTATAAACTTATTCATTTTTAAGTAGTGCAGATGATGACAAAAAATGAATGTAAAAATGAATCAAAAAATAATAGTTCTTTAAATACTTGATCTCAATTTTGGTTTTAAGGCTCTTGAAAGCAGAAGTGCATGTGGTATCATTACTTGATCTTGAGGCTACTGAATTAGTATTTTCCCAATTATCTATCTCAACATTAGTTGCAAGAAAAACTGGAAGTCTGAGTCTGAGTTGTGTAAAATTAAGAAATGTGCCCCATGCATCATAAGCATGTTGAATATCTATCATGATTGGTATCAAGAAGACAGACAAGGCCAGTACCAAAGAGCCTGCACTTCTGTAACAAGTACACTGCTGAACTAATTTTAAATTCACTGTATTTGTTATACTACAGTAAGTGTGATGATGTTTTTCTGTAGCTTTATTTTTGTCACCAACAAGCTGTGTGAGAAAGCAGGAACAAAGTATATTAAAGTAGTTTATAAAACAAAGAATCAAAGTCGAATGAAATGCAAAGCGACATTTGCTTTTACTGTAAACACTCTTCATTCTACTTCAAATGTGCATTAATCAGAGATGTTGTAACACAGTCAAGAAAACATGACAGCAGGTTTTTAGAAAAATGATTGTTAAGGGATAGGTTTCTGAGCTTTACTAAAATATCATTAAGCTCTATACACTTCTCTTAATGGTAATTCAATTTTGCTTTGTTAGAAATAAATTTTAATTATGAAGCTTATGCAGTACTTGTATAGCACTTAGAAAAACCCTATGTAACAAGAAAAATCAAAGACTTATTCTATAATAACGGAGAGAGAATAAAACAGAAAACAAAAATCGATGATAAATTGGCTGCATACAAAAAAATGGTGATAGAGCTGAATCCTTTAGCCTTACTGTTTGAACTGAAAGAGATGAAATGTGATTTCATTCACTTACAGAAAATCACAAGCACTATATCAACAAAATTGCCCAAATACCAACAGAAATCACTAAAGACACCATCATTATTCAATTAAAATGTATAATATAATATTTTAAAACTGATCGGTAGTATGTGTCTGTGCTTTTTTACCTCGTTTCATACCCAAAAGCAATAAAAAAGAATTAGTATCTTAACTGCATAGTAAAATTATTTAGTAAATATAGATTATTTCTGATGCATTACTATGCCCTAGTAATTTTGTGAAATAGAATACTAGTGTCTGTCCCCTCCCTCCCCCATCTGCGTCTTTCCTGGCCACACATACGGTGAAATCGTAGTACAAGCATGTTTTACATGGGGAGATGAGTTGATGAGTTGCCTGGCAACAACATCTGTGTCAGTTTCTCTTCAGTATGTAGAATGTATCCATGTCTAGAATGTTATTTATCTTCATTAGACCTAAGCAATTTAGATTGAGTCTCTGCTGACCATTAGGCATCTGATAACCATAAATTTTGGGCTCAACCAGATGTACTTACAAGCAAAATAAAAATAGCATAATTTCTCCATCCTGTATTTCCAAATTATGGCATTAATATTGGAGTGTTGCCTCTCTCTTCTTTGGTCCCTGTTCTGAATGGCATCCATGAAGTAAGCCGTGACAACAGAAAGTGAAGGCCAAGCCTTTATTACCAACTTTCCTTTCAACAGTGACATTGTTCTAACCATGACTATCTTATCATAGCAGTGCCTTGCATTTCAGTTAAAAAATCTTAAGAATCTTTTGTTCAGTGTATCACCCAATAAGACTGACAAAGAGGGTAAAGTCAGTAAAGACAGATCTGGATCACTATGTACACAATTTCACCCTATTAGAAAAAGAAAACAACAACCGAGTTAAAAACCTCCCAAAAACAAAACTCCAAGAACTTCATAACCTATATAGCAACATCACCCTATATATATGTCCATATATGTCTATATTGAGACATATTTGTATATATATACAAAATATATATACAAATATCTATATACGAGCATGTGTATCTGCATATGTACGTGAACCCCACTGACATTTCTTGCCATGGAGCCGTGTTGCAGTAGCATACAGAAATTAGCAACTAAGTCTCAGACATCTTGCAATGACTTGTTGCTCTTCAGAAAAAAGTCCAAACTGTATATAAGGTTTCTCAGGCGACACAGAGAACAACATCTCTCATATTCATAAGGTTTTTAAAAATCCTTATATAAACATTTGTATTTCAAGGTGTTTCTTTGGTGTCATTACTTAGATCTAGCTTACAAAAGCTTAGCATTTTACATTGATAAGAGACAGTGTTTGCAAATAGAACATATGTCAAAGGATATAGAGAAATATAAAGAGACTTAGAGTCACTTGGACGGGAAGGGAATAAACAGTTTATTCTTATTTAACCTGACCTTTTACTCCTGTTGCATATGCTTCTGACAAAAGAGAAACTTTGTGTAAAAATATCAGTGCTACCCATTTAAAGGTTGCCAACATATGTGTGGAAATTAGGCTTTTTTATTTATCTCTTTGAATGTGTGATGTGAAGTATCACAACAGATGAAATAGAAACAAATTTGAATTCTTTTCTTTAAATAATTGCATTTTACTTTCATGTGCTACAATTACTGAACTTATTGAACCGCATGGTCAGGGACTGTTGGAAAAAAACCAAAAAACAAAAAACAACCAAACAAAAACAAACAAAAAAATGGATTTGTGGACTGAATGTTTAGATTAAATATATATTTGGGGTTTTTAAAGTTATTCTCCTATTTTTACATGTTTGATTTGAATATCTCAGGTGGCATACAGTAGTCTAACTTCAACAGTAGTTCTGAATAGTAAGATTATCCTACATTTGATAAATGTTTAAGCAGATGAAAATTTAATACGTATATAAAATAATCAGTCTGGTAGGGGGATAGCAATTACAAGAAACTAAGACTATTCAAGATTTCAGAAAGTAGAAAAGGAAAAAGGCTTGGAGGTAGTTTAGGACACTGGGTGTGCATATCAGCTCCATATGCTTCTCCAGCAGCTAATCCTTCAGGGTATAGGTATCTAACTAGCCCTTTGTCAGATGTGTCAAATAACCTTACTTTGCAACAGCACTAAGATGCCTCTGCTTAGATATTTGACTTGCAGCTTGTCAGGGCAATCATCACATCAGGTCTACTCGCTAGAAATGTTAACTATAAAGAGAAATTAAACACTTCTCATATATGTATTTCTACCTGTAAATGTCTCTGTCTGGACTGAATCACTGAATCCAACCCAAGGATACATATCTGGTTTAATAACAAAGGTAATTCTGACTCTGGAAATAAAACACTATGCTTGAAATTAGGGTGGTAACATAAAGCTGTCTGAAATAATCCAGTAATGGGAAAGCTAATTCTATCTTTAAAAGCTATAGACTTTATGTAAAACATAGACAGTGATGTATTCATATTACACATTTAAAAGATGATTTAATGATAAAGCAGGAAAACTGTTGGCATTGAATTAATGACATTTAAAATTATATCAGTGATGCAAATTTAATATAATTGGTGACGTAAGTTTACTGTAATCCAGTAAATAAAAAAAATACCTGAAGTTTCATTAAAAATACCAAGAAAGTTGATGTAGCAAAAAGTCAGTAACTGAACTGCAGTCTGGAAACATGTACCTGACTGCAGAAAGCTGATATGAAGGCTATTTAAACAATGGGTTACAATGTGATCTTATACCATGAGAATGCAACTAGATACAAGACATAGCATTTTAAAAAGATTATAGATAACTGATTTATTGGCAAAAAAAGTCTTTGGAAAATTCTTAAATAATTTTAATTTTTAAGGCAAAGCATCCATCCATGCATCTCCATCCATATAGAGAGAGATATGATTTCATTCAGAGCAGAACTCATTAAATTAGGTCCATTGGACTGGGATTTAAATATTTAAGGATGCTCCCAACTTATTCCTTCTGTATTTATAACTCATAAATCAACAGACCTTTACTTTTTGGGAACAGGTTACCAATAAGTAAAACAAAACTGTAAGACCTTTGTTTTCCTGAAGACTAGAAGAATAATACACTCCTGTTACTCTTTTCTGACTGCTTCCTTAGTACTCTCACCCTGATTCAGTTGCTTAAGACATTTGCCTTCAACAGTTAATCAGGTTAATTTCAAAAGAATAGTCCTATTTCTTACAAAAATAATGAGGAAGTTTACAATATACATATCTTTTTTAGGTTTCTATGAGTGCTCCAAGGGGGTTTTGCTTATTGAATCTTTAAAAACAGTCAGTTTTCAGAAAGTCAGATTAACTCAGCTTTATGTGAGTGAAATAGAAGGGAAAAATCATAATTTATTTTTAGAAGCCTATGAATAAAACAGAGGTGGTTACCTGTTTCCAAATTACTAAGACAAGTGAAATATCTCCAACTTGTTGCATGTCATGTCAGTAGTGCAACTGCTGTTAGTACAATCACTCTTTTTTGCCCCAGGTCAGCATGAGGCTGGGGCAGAAAAACTGGGAGTTAAGGTGAATTATGAACCAATACTTGTAGTTCTTGACTCACTTTTTCTGTCAAATATTCACAGCAGCAAGAATTGTAAATCTTTGACAATACCCAGAGCTATTACAGCCTACTGCAAAAGCATAAATACAGAATCCTAGCATATCTGACTTATCTCAGGTATGAAGGAACTGTATTTACAATTATGGTGTCTTTTGATGGGGGAAAAAATCAAATTTCTTTCTTCATAAAAGTTTCATAGTTTGCTTTGAATAAAGCAAAAAGCAAAGTGTACTTATCAAATGCTAAAATTTCAAAGTTATGAATCTAAATTCAGCTTCGACTTTTGTGCCATGGCATGATTATTTAGCATTTTGCAGAAGATACAAATCTTTCCCTTCCCATCAGACCTGTTAGATGTTGGAAACTTGGAAGAATGGAAAATAGAAGTCTGTTCCCGTTCCCTAAAGACAGAACACAGAAAACCCAAATATATGTATTGAGTGGCCTTCCTACAACATGACCAGGAAATAACTCCAACCAAAGTGAGTTCTTGTAAGACTTGACCTTTGATTTTCTCATTTATTTATACAAGGTAGGTTCCTACATACTTAGACAGTGTTGTAGTTGTGCAGTCCAGGGGCATTCAATCCAGATTTGGGATGGGTATTTGCAGCACTTGATGAACTAGTGTGGTAGGATTAACTCTATTCATCTCCATGTAATGGATAGATTTCCTTTATTCTAGTGATTCATCTTTTCTTTCATGACTACAGAGAATCATTATGCTGATCTGGTAATAAAGCAATGTTACCAAATGCTGAACTTCTTTTCTTATTATTACTCGGTATCTTAGATAAGCAGTTGATGGCTTTTATTAACAATGTCAGGATTGTGGAAGGATTAGTCAAATGGATTTTTCACTGCATCTCTCATTGCTGTGATTTTTTTTGTTCATGCATTATTTGTAATTAAAGATCAGAGTATTCTTCCAAATCCTTAAATTGAAAGCCCCCCCAAAAAGCCTCAACATATCAACAATCAAACAGCAGTTAATCAGATTACACAGTAACTATCTTTCCTAAGAAGATTATGATTCAAATTACTGATTGAGTATGTGAATAGAATATGGAATTTTGGTTCTAGTAACTGTACTATCCTGAACACTAGAAGACCAGTGCTAGACATTAAAATTGATAGTCTTTCCTTGATCTTGACACACTTAATCTGTGAAAAGGTATGGAACAGGCTCTAACAAATACACAGTTTTTGTAGTATGAAAATCTCTAGCCTGAGTTTTTCATTGCTATGACTTCTGGTTGATTGGAAAACATATTCAAGAGACAAAGGGATCAATAAAGGCTTAAAGCTCTCATTTGGAAATGGAATTATAGAAAATTATACAAATAATCTATATTATTTATATTAAAGAGTGTGCAAAACTTAAAACAATCTACTTTAACAAAAGTAGAGTAGTGAATATTCATGTAACGTCTGGCATAATTTTAGAGGGAAATAATTAATATTAACAAATTTGACCATTAATTTTTTTTCTCTTATGTCTCTTCAGTTCAAAAATTTGCCAAAATCTTTTGAATCAGGCATTGTATATGATTTTAGGCTAGTAGTGTTGAATATACTATACTCAGTGACTTGAGTAACAGGATTCCTTTATAAGAATATTTGTGTATACTAAATAATAACTGTGCACATAGGAATTAAAGTATGGAGTAAAATGGAATTAAACTATGGAGTGAACAGAATGTTTCCTTAGGTGTACTCCTCCACATCAAAAAATAATAAGTGCAGATTGATGATTTTTTAAACCACAATTTTATAGGAACGCTTATATTCACACCCTGCTGTGGCTATGATCTCCGATCCATGAGACACTGAGTGCAGTATCTGTGACTAAACATAGATATCTAGCAACATCTTAAATGTCTTGCCTAGTCTTATCTCCCTTAGTTATTACTGAAGAACAGAAATCTTCCGTGGATGTCATATGCCCAGCCTAACATGAACGTCTTTGGTTATTTAAGGTCCTTAAAACAGTGTCAAAAATAATATGTTTGATTCACTCAATCTCTTCTTAACAAATGTTTTACAAATTGTTTGTATTCATAAAAAATTAATGTTAAAGAGGAAAATACCATTCATGACCTTTTTTTCCACTAAGGAATTAGAGAAGAAATACCTAAAGCTATGGACAGTTGCAGGATTTATGATTGTTTCTAACCTTCATTTTACATGAGCTAAGTAAACATATGTTGGCTGCCATTCTCACTTTGCGACAAGTAAGCTGTACCCATGACGTCTTACTTTTTATACGTGGGATGCCATAGAGAGAGTACTTGGGTTCATTATCCATGTGGGTGTTGTGTTTAATTAACAGAGGTCTGCTGGGATAAATAGGACCAAGATTGTAAGAAACAACAAAAAAGGGCCTAGGTGTATAAATATTTTTTTCTTCTCACAGACCTAGCAATGAGTTAACATGCCTGTTCCACTGAACTATCATTCTTGTGATAGCTGTTGATGTCAGAACAAAATAAAGCAAATAGAACCTCAGAACTCTCCCTAGGCAAAGATACAGAATTGGGGCATTGTATGATTACTTATATAAAATGACACTTTAATGTTAGCTGTACAGTTACCTCCTTAAATAAACAGTGCTTCAATGATTTTTCTTTGCTTTTATTATTGCTCATTGCGCTGCTTCTACAATGTTAGCGCATAAATGAACTTTAAATTTTGGTCTTTCAAACAGAATAATTAAAAACATCATTTCAAGACTGATTTGTCAAATCAATGAGGGAAGTGGCTTTCCTGTAAAATGAGGTTGGTTGCATTGTAAAATTAACAGAATAAGTAATAGAGCCTACTGAAAGGCAACTGAATCTCTTCTGCAAAGTGTGTTTTGTTACAATAATTCATGTATTGTATATTATATTCTCTAAAGTTCTTTCCGTTGGAAAATAAAAGATGAAGGCTAAGATAATTTAGGAGATTATTGGATAAAAGTAGTGCAAACAGTGAAGGACATTTCAAGCTGAAGTCTTGGATTCAGAATGGTAGTACAAAGTCTGGGTGAGATAATGTAAAGAAGGAGTTCATTAAGTGAGCATATGGTTGGCACATGGGCAGGGAAAAAGACACAAAAGAACCATAGGCAGAAACCTGAAATTATTAAGTCTGACCCTTTGGCATGCAGTAGGCGTCAGCTTGTTAAAGAGTTAGAATAAAATTCCCATTGAAATAGAGAAACATGGTGTTGCTTTTGATTTTTCAAGTAAGTTAACCTATGATGAATGTCAGTATTTGCATAAGACATTAAAATATTGACAGACTGTATGCCTGTATGCTATGAGTACAGAGAAAGCAATAATAAAATGTGGAGAGGTTATAAAACAGTGGATGGTGGTGGGGAAGCTACCTAGTTTTTCATTAAGAGACAAGTGTAATTGGCTCTTCAGTTGACAAAAAATTATTTTCCTTTTAGTGGTTTCCTGTTGAGCATTATTGTCAGAGGTGGAAGTCAAAACAGCAGATGGATAATCGGGAATTTGGTAAATAAGGCTGTAAAACTATGTTAAAGGTGAAAGCATCTGCTTTGTCGAAGCTGTCTGATAATCAAGGGCCTTTCAGTGCAAAAGGGAGTAATAAGTAAATGGGGCAGTGATAAATAAGAACACTAGCAGACATAAACATATTAGACAGGAATGTTTAGTGGAAGGGGATCAGGGATATAAAAGGTGATGATTCCATGAAAAACATTGTGTGTCAGTACACTTGTCTGACCCAGCCCTGCATATGATCATCTCTCTTCTTCTCAAGTACTTTTTTAACTCTCTTTTCACGTAAGCTCATCCTCTTTTCTGTGCATGTGAGTACTGTAAAGACTAGCACCAGCTGCTGGTGAAGTGAGTGGGAGTTGGTCTGATGTCAGGTACTAGGGTCCAACCAGGGTGTAGATGCTCCAGTGGTGTCAGTTGCTGGAGCAAGTAGGGGTCTCAGTGCCAGCAACTGAAATGGATGAGGGTCTCGACCACCTGCCACGGGGGAGATGACAACGCATGTCCCAAAAACATAGCTACTGTGAGGGATGGGTGTGACTGGGATGAGTGAGAGGCTCAGCACTGGTGGAAGAAATGGAACGGTGGCTCACAGCCCATGCGCCTGGTGCTGGCTGTTGAGGGGGGAAAGCATCTTCCTTTCTCTGAACCTGTGTATGTGCAGTTTGCAAGCAGGACCATATGGGAGCAGAACTACCAAGGTCCAGGCAGGGATACCAGGTAGGCAGTGGACCTGTCTGTTTACACCTACATTTAGGTGAGTCCTAGTAGTGGACTTAAGTGTTAAGGAAACTTCTCTGTCCAGCCCTTCAGGAGCCCCTCTGGCAGTCACACCTGCACCACCTGAGCTGGGACTGAAGCTCCTCCACCGCTAAACACCCAACAATTACAGTGCCAAGCCAAGTTTCCTACCAGCTTCACCCCACATTTCTCATAGCAGAGTCTCAGACATCTCGATTCCTCAATAATTTAATTTTGTTGCAATAACTAGATTAAAAAATAAAAGCTCAAGCTGGGTGCATCTGAGGAGGAACCCCAAAGCCAGGAACCAATGGGGTTTTATACCCTCATAGTCTAAACGTGAGAAAGCCTCAGCCTCTAAGCTCCTGGTCTCTGAGTGTCCGATCACCTGTCTTTTGCTATCACTTGTCACCTTCCTCCCTTGAAAGCTGTTTTCAACAACTGGAAGATTTTCCAAGGGTGCAGTTATGTATTATTTTTATGAGCCATATGCAATAATTTGATTCCGTATTGTAATAATGACCTACACTGAGTTTTTAAGAAGTGATTTATTAATAAACCTCTCAGGGGGCTTGAAGTATGCAAACTTTAGCCTTATGCTTGACAGTACACTTGATGCAGTCGTTAATGAATCAATAAGGCACAGTCTCATGTGTCTTAGTTCCAATTAAAACGTTGGAACTGTGTGAGATAAAGCTGATGGCAAGATAGATAATTATATTTAATAATCTGTGTCTATATGCATAAATAAATGCACACCATTCTGGCTCGTTGTTTGAGATGTACTATTTTCTCTCCATGTCCAGAAATCTTTGAGATTTAAGAACTTCTTCCCTTCCATCTGGGATCTTAAGACAGAATTCAAAAAGCTTATTATACAGAATTAAAACTAAAAATATTTGCCTTTCAGAACATCCACATTTCTTAGATAATGTGCCAGTGATGTACAGAAATATAGACATTATCTTTGAATTACCCACACATATTTTCTTTTAATATCTGTATTTTTTTAGATAATTTTTGAGGATTCTGAACAATACTTTATAATATAGACAAATCTGTATATTCCATCAGCTTCACTGAAATCCTGCAAGAACTGGATGTCCAGAAATTTGTATCCACTACCTTTGCAGAATGAATTTGATTTGTGTAAAAAGATTTTTGATGTTTCTGACAAGTACAGCTAATTCAATATGAAAATGTTATATTTTCTCAATTTTCAAGATTTTAAAGGAAGCTATACTCTATTTTAGGCTTCAAAAGTTGGACATCAGGGAACTATATACTCTGTTAGCAAGCAGATGTTCTTTGTAGGCAGGCAATAACCTTGCTCTGTGAAGAGAAGCAGCCTCCTTTGCAAAACAGTTTGAAGACCAAATATTCTCCCTCGTTCTGTTGACTAATGAGAGTCTAGGTACCTAATATTCCCACTAGGGTATGCCTGGAGTTAATTAATGAGAAACATTAAGCACAAGACTCTATCTAAAGAGGTGGTTAACCCCAGGCTGCAAAGACTGCGTTTCCTTACTTGGAAAGCAGAACTCATTCTCAAAAAAGTGAATATCTCTTAAAATCATTTCAAAGCACAAGCTCTGTAGGTGTTTGTTTTTTTTTAATTTTTGAGGCTAGTTCTGCTTATATCTATCAATTTGCAGACAGTTCTGGAGAAGAACAGAAAAATAGCATGTGTATATTTTGGTTTATTTATTTGTGATCCAAATATAACTAACACATTTTGAACATTAAAACTAAATTAAAAATGAAAACCAAATCCAAAAAAGGGCAAATGTCTAGTTTATTAATGGATAAAGTAAAATACTTAACATCAGAATGTTTATATTGTTTCTAAACATATATAGATATACATTAAGTTGAATATTTTTACTGGAGTTGCAAGCTTTCTGGGTTCTGTACACGTATTATTATTGACATTTTTCATTTCCCCCCCTCTATACAATTGGTTGAAATAATTTGCTCAGTCGTATTTCTAAAATTACATCCTACTTTGGCCATGGGAAATCTGAACAGAAAAAGGAGTACTGCAAACAGAGAGGTAATACATATATCTGCATATAAGCTCTGTATTATAAAAAGTCCCTGAATTTTAAAACCAAGCCATAAGGAAATACTTCTTAGAATCAACAAAAACAAACTTTGTATCATATTTTATCATTATAAGGAAAACATTTTTCTTGACATATAAACTAGGAATATTGTTATTACTTAATTTGAGAGGTCATCAAGAAGTAACTAATTGAAATTACAATGATAAGACTTTCTAAAGATTCTCAGAGATGCAAGAGAAAGAAGACCTGCCCACTATTATTCCCTTCAGGACAACAAGACCTTTTGTAAGGATTGTGTTCCATGTAAAAATAAATTTTTACACTTGATGGGGGTGAAATAAAACAGATACTTGTGGACCAGTCTTCAATCAACACTACCTTTTTAAATTACTTAAAGTTTTTAGCCTTCACAACTAATCAATGATGGGGTCATTAGGAATAATAAGGAATAATGGAGACAGTGATAAAAAGCATGTTCTGCTTCCTGTTCCTGCTAAGGAAATACATAACACTGTTCCTGATTATTTTAATTACTTTTGCCTTCCAAAAGACAAACTCATTTTAGTCATTCACCTGTGTATTTCACATGTTCAAATCACTTTTCATTGCAAAGTATTTTTCAAATGGACATAAAATGGAATGTTGGTTATTGTTTAATCAAATTCTAAAATGCAGCTATCTCTGGAACAAAATATAAAATAAACTTAACTACTAGACAGAAGAACAGAACAGAAGGTTTCCAGACAGAAACTGAAGTAAAGAAACCTCAATAATTTAAACAGCATATGACTTTTCAAGATATAATTTCTCTAAAGGAACTTTAGGAATGACATATTCAAAAAGTCCATACTGCCTTTGTTATTTATGAGATTTCACCTAATTTTCTGTAAGAATGTAGATATCTGTGTGTGGTCTTATTTTGCTGAGGTCAGAAAATTTAATTTACTGGGAAGGAGTAATGTTCCTCTACTCTCGTAGATAACTGCCTATTTTTTTTCTGGAAAAGAAAACTGTCTCACATTCAGCTAACTACACATTTTTCTAAATTGATATGAAGTGTACATAGTGCAATTTTTTGTCATACTGAATGATGAAAAAAAATTGGCTGTAGTTCTGTGACTGCTAGGTTTATAAATTCATGGTTTGGGTTTTACCAACAGATATTTTTTAAATTACTAGCCTGATTGAAGTTTAGTTATGTTAACAGGGTGTTGAAAGAAAAAGTAGGGAAATGGAAAACAGTAATTTTTCTTCATTCTCTTAGTATCTGGCAATAGGACTACGTATGCTGCTCATAATGGCATATTCATAAATAATACACTGCTGACATTAAACTGAATAATAGCAAAGGCGGAGAGTAAGAAGAGTAGAAAATATATCTCATTATGTATAAGAGTTAGGTTATTTTACAATTACTGCATTTATTCTGTTGATTTTGCAATTTTCCTATCTGGTTGATCAATTATTTCTTCTTTAACGTGTCTGACATAATTTATATCCCTTTGTATTCATCTCATTCTGAACTTAAATGAACTACTTTTGCAGTACCTGATAAGATGTTAACATCTGATCTTTTTGAATATGTTTTGCTTGTGCTCTCCAAATTTCATGACTTTGAGCCAGTATGTGTTGCCAATATGTGAATACAATTCAGAAGGTTCATGTTCTTAGAAGAACAGAGTTCATAGCTTCTCTGGGAATGCCCTACAATAGAAAAGCAGAGAAAAGCCATGCTGATGGGAGTTTTGTCTAGTACTAGTTCTGGTTTTCCCCAAATTAATATTGGACAGGAGATGAATTTTCATTAATATTTTAGTTTGAAGCAGTAATACACTTCTGAAACAAACCTCCTGAACCTTCTTGTTTATTGTGTTTGGGTTTTACTATAAATTGCATATAAGCAAGATAACCTGCAGATTAAAATAAACTGGAAAATCCACTCCAGCGGAACACCCTGTTCTTTCTTGTAGAGCAGATAGGAGAATTGAAAATACCAGGGTTGTGCCACTTACTTCAGTGCTTGCCAAGTGCTCATACAAAAAGAAAGTTTTCAAACCTCTGAGAACTCCCAGCATATCTGAAATGCTCTATAGGAAGACAAAACTAATTTGTTGGTCACCAGCCCTCAGGTTTTTCATCTCATTCCTTTCTCTTCCACAGAGTTTTTTTTTCTTGTTTTGATATAATTTCTTGTCCTTCTTGCCTTTTCCTTGCCTTGGCTGGGACTTCCACAGTGCCCACTGGCTGCCCTGCTCATGGCTGGGGAAGTACGTCTGCCAGAACTCACCCTATTGCCCACCACGGGTTCCCTCACAGTCCCAAGCCTGGAGACCCCTGCTGGACCTTGTGGGATTTTGACACGGATTGCATTTAGTCCAGATTGTCAAACTAACTATAGCACCAGATAAATCCTCCCATCCAAGTGAACATAATTTGACTGTAGGTTCTTCATTGCCCTGACCTGCTAATCCATTTGTCATCATTCCACTACTTGTGAAAATAGACTCAATATCAGACCTGTGTTTTAAATATTTAGGGAGAGACTATCTAATCCCTATTGTGCATAATATTAAATAAGAAAATCAATGTATAACCATGAATGTTAGAGTGGGTACATATGAATTACAGCTTCCAACTAATGGAATGTTGAGAAGTTCTCTGACACTCTTAATAAATCTCTATTATTTAAAATACTCAAGGAAAAGTATTTTTAACAGTTATTTGATTGTTACAGCATTACATCAAAGAAAATGATACTTTTTTACAGATAGTTCAAGAAAAGAACTGTGCTAACTATTGCTGGGCTGATCCACCCACTTTTGTATCTTCAGTCAGAAGTAATTTTTCCTTATCTTTTTAAGACTATCAGGTTTCTTTTCATTGGCTTAGACTGATTATGCCAATCTATCTCTGAATGATGATTTTAGAAAAAATGAACAACCTGTTGTTCTGCTCTGTCTTTCAAATTCTAATGATGAAGTCAGGAGAGGAAGATCTATATTTTACCTGCTTTCCTGTGTGAGAAATGCTGCTCTTCAGTCATTCTTCCCAATCTTATATTCAGATGTGGAAGAATAAAACAGCAATGTGGCAACCAGTACAGACTAACCTGAAGAGAAAATATCTTTTTTATAAGGTAATAGCAGAATAAGTTGCCTGAGACAGTAAATTTATATAGCTTAACCAATTTACTGGTTTTTGTGTAGATTTCTTGAAATTGTCTCATCTATTTTTTGAACCTTGAAATTGAGATGTTTTAACTTTATATTAGAATTTACTTCACGTAAATGAGAAGTATACCTATGCTTCTTCACACCTAGTTACACTTCTTCACACCTTCAAGACCTCCTTTTGGCCTCCTTTCTGTGCTTTCAAGATTGTACAAGATATGTACAACAGTATTAAAGACAGAGAATACAGTAATGTTTCTTACCATACACATGTGCACAGATTTGTGGTGTTGTTTTTGTTCCATGAGACACATTGTCATAGCATCTGAATAACATCATCATAAAGCTTACATTTCATCTGTTCACTGCCTTCTAGCATGCTTGTCCATAAGTCAGGCCTTTGAGACCGAAATATGAGCGGCTGTTTCGTTGACATTGAAAAAGTTCCATGAATTAACTCCCTCTTGCAGATGGATACGGCTTGTATCATAACAAGCACATTCAGCTCTTACTGACATTGAGATACAGTCATGGATTATTAGTTTTCAACAAACTGCCAAAATTATGCAACATGATGTCCTTGATACTTCCTCATATAGATCCATAGAAAAAAATAATGCAGCCCATTGGCTTTTTTTCCATAGATAAAATACTTCTTAGTAAACTACTTTTGCAACTACACAGTCTTGTTAAGTTCCTTTCAACCCTAGAAATATATTTGGGAGAGTGGGTGTGTGAGTTGTTGTTATTTGGGTTTTTTTTTAATTTTAGGGGTTTTAAAGTTTTTCAATTGTAAAATTATGGGTTTATTTATCTTTATTTATAAAAGAAAGATAGAGGTCTTCTTCCTAGATATGGAATGGAGTACTGTTAAGCAGAGGGTTGTGTGACTTCCTGCAATACTTTAAATTCATCAAAGTTAGATTTCATCTTCATTCATATACTGTTATATATGCTTCATACAACCCTCATCTGAAATTAATTTTTAATAGTTAGCAGAGAATGGAAAATAACTGCGATAACAGGTATTATCCATTTCCAAAAATATCAGACTGAATCTTTATGATTGATGGGATTGCCACAAATATAAAATTTTGACAGTTACAAAAAATTGTGGTTCCTCTAACAAATTGCTAGAACTTCTGTATTTTATGATTCTGTCATCTTTAATTTATTCCACAAATTGTACTAAAGCTTCTTCAAACTGGGTCAGTGTTCTGGGTTTCACAAAGACTTTGGTATCTGCTTTTCTCTTTTCCCCAAATATGCCTACTAATTCAGATGGTAGAGAGGGACTTAAGGGTGGTATTCTATTATCCTAGGAGAAGAATGTATCCGTAAGTGTGAAAAGACTGGAATGCTGATGGCTCAGGCAATCCAGATGTTTAGGGCATGCTCACCTGCCACCTCAGGTTATAAACTTGGTGTTGTTCCTTTGTCCTTACAAATGACTTATCTGTGATAATTCCCCTCAGGGAGGCATCAAGACAATTTGCACACATGGCCTGAAGATATTCATCTCTCCTGATGGCCACAATGGATCCACGTGTGCTGACATAACAGGCAGCCTTAGGAGCTTAGAAGGCATCAAAGACTCTTGAAATGACCAGTGATCCCATACTAATCATCCAGTGAAGGACTCCCCACCCCAGGGTGGGTACCAGAGTTGTTTCCACCTACCCTGATCCCAATAAAAGACCACACAGCCTTCACCAGGCAGATTGAAGGTCTCTGTTCTCTGTCCTCCCCTACCCACCCCCCCTCCAATGGCTCATTGCTGGATCTGGCAGGTGTCTTGTGAGTCCTTCCAGTCACCAGGGGTCTGCAGCCCTGCTCCAACTGCCTGTTCTGGCACTGCCGCCGAACTCCAGCATTGCCCTTCCAAACCATTCCTGCCAGGTTTTACTGGGTTGGGGGAGGCCAGCTGACAACTTGTTTTGGTCTGATGGATGGGAGCTTTGGGATTTTCTGGTTAGCTTAACCCAGTTTTATCAGTGTTGTTGTTAAGTAATTTTCTTGGTAAAGAGTTTTTTTTCACCACTTACATCCTGCTGTATTTGATTTTTCTCTCTGTATTGGAGGGAACGAGGGTACTGAACCAGAGGAGGGAGACTTCTGCTTGAGGTCTCCACCCCTCCAAATTGTCTCAAACCAAGTCAGTTTCACCACAAATATTAGTTCTTCAGGTAATTGAGGCACATTTTTTATTTCATAGTATCAGACATGTTAAAGTCACTGAAGAAATACCTAATTCCTATTATTTGTTGTCACTGTAATGATAATTTATTCTTTAAGTCTTAATTTTGATCTAAATATTTCCTCATTAATCCTTTTTTATGGTATGTATTACAGTTAGTCATGCTGTCATATTAATCAAAAAACATGATACTGTAAGTACTACTGACTACGTTTTTCAGGGCCTTTTAATAAAAAGTACACTTTCTGTCCTTGCAATGACACTCCTATATAAGTTGGAAATGCTTCTCCACCACATAGTAGTGCTCATATAGAAGATTAAGATGCACATTCTCAGTTTTACAGTTTTAGATGTGTTTTCCCTTCACTTGGGCTGAAGAAGTTTGCAGACATTTTATTTGTTTTGTTTATAATTTTACCTTTTCTTTCAGTGGATATATTGAGAAGTATAACTAATCATATCACCAAATAAGATACCAGAAAGGGTTATCTTCAAATGGGGAGTTCAGTTCTCCTTGCATTAGGCCTGGAGGTAGCCATGAGCAACTAACTGAGGTTGATATGAAGTAGATTTGCAGTATAGAAAATGGGATTTAATACGGAGTTGTGGACAATGTAAAGAAAACTCTATGGAAACCTGGTGTAAGTTTGACTTTAAAGTGGTAAACATACTTTTGAAACTAGCATTATCTTTACGCTGACTTCAGCGATTTTGTTTGAAAATGTTTTCCTAGTTTGGGAGTAACTGGAGACAAGATGCTTGTGGCAGCCTTGATGAGGCACTATGCCTGTTACTAATGTCTGAGCTCAATTAATGCTTATTACTCTGTTTTATCCTATATACTGCTGTTTCAGTTCCCCAAATCAGAAAATCAGCTGTAAAGGAACAACAGGAAGTTTGGTAGATGAAGCGTGAAAGGAATTATAAAAGCACTTCACTCTGGTTTTCCTGTGGGTAGGGCCTATCTTTGGTGACACAAGTTAAATAAAAAGGCTAAGGGCACGTTTACGTGGCTGAACATGACTGGTGCTGGCAGCGGGGGCTGCAGTGGCCATGGTGAGGAGGACCGGGGCTCTCCTAGGCAGATCCAGCCAGCTCCAGTGCACCCACCACAGGGTGCAGCCAAGGGAAAACTGACTTAAGAAAGGGCAAAATGCCACATCAAGTTTGGAATGGGGGAAAAAGATGTGAGAAAAAGCCCTGTGAATATCAAGGCTGGTAAAGAAGGAGGAATGCAACAAGGACAGTGCTGCTGAGAACTCATTCTAATAAGGATTTTCTTCACTCTAAACTGTATGTGTCATGAGCACACTGATTTGGAAAAGTTTCAGTTTACATTTTTAAGCATTCATTTAATCTTCCCCTACCTACAGTGAAGCTGAGGGTCTTACTATAAATCAGTTGTGCCCTGATTCTTGAACCAGCTAACTGAGAAGTTGATTTTTTCGCCCAATGATCACTATTACATCTCTCTTTTCTAAGTGCTGCAACCTATGAAAATGTTTTTCATGGAGTCTTGGCCATAGCCGTGCATTACCTATCCAAAGACAATTTCAGCATATTGG
>VWZG01011768.1:40241-54794 GCA_013396735.1 Grallaria varia | reverse complement strand
AATAATACAAATTATTCTAGAGATGGAAATACTTTTTATTTAATATTCTATGTCTTTTATATTTATATCTGGTCAGATTTATTTAGTGTACATGTTGTTCTTACAGTAACTTCAGATAATGATATATCTTTATCTTCAATCTATACCACTTTAAATATCACTTATCAAGACTTTCTTTAAAACTGTTTTTGTTCCTGTAAACCTTTACTTATTCTGCTAGTGTTTTTACTGTATTTAATTTTTCTTCTGAAGACTGTTCAGTGCATCAGTCTCATCGCTTTCTTTGTGTAGATAATTTGCTTCTTTTTTCTTCTGTACCTCCATTGAGCATGATGGAGGGATCAGTATGTACATATAAAATTAAGGTAACAAATTATAACACTTTGCCAGGAAATGCAGTAGAAATCAATGCATGGTAATGAATTTTGAGATAAATTCAGTTTCTCTCTGCAAAATTAACTTTTTTGCCTGAAATAACTTATGATAATATTTCAAATTTGAAAATAATTATGAATAGTTTACAGTTATTATTGTCGTGATCTGAATATCAGATAAAAATAGAATAATGGCATCTTAGATATTCGCCTTAACTACCAGTCATAGCAATACAGAGCAACACAGATGTATGTTCAAAACAGAACATACATAATTTTTTATCCAAGCTTCCCAATTTAAACACCTCACCTCATCTCGAATAAAAGTATGAAACTTAAAAATGAAAATCAGAAGAATCCCAGGTCTCTAAACATGATGTTATTTACCTCATCCAGCAACATAGTGTGTAGGTATCTCTATGAGTGGGGATTACGTAATAATTTTAATCATTAATTTAATCAATTTAATCACTAAATCTTATAAAGCCAGTTTAAAAATAAAAAATCTTTATCCCACCAAAATCAATCCACCACAACTACTCTTGCTTGAATCATATGTTTTAATATACAATCTGGAGAATGCAAAATCAACTGTACAGATATCTAAAACAATTGGTGTTTGAGCCTAACAATGTTTCATGGGGGTCTTGTTTTAGAGTATGTTTTTGTGATGTCTGCATTATAATAATAGACAGATGTTGACAATAGTCATTTTTTGGTCTATTGTCAAAATCATTTCTAAATGAATGTGTATGCACAAGCTATCTGATACTTTTAAAATTCTTTTATTCTTTGCACATGCTGGATATGTATATGTGTAAAAATGAAGATATCGACAGGATTGGAAGCTAAGACACTGTCTTTGCCTTCTTTGTTTTAGCAGGAATTTCGATTGTGACTTTTTTTAATCAGACACACAGCCTGTTCCTTGGCCTGATAAGAGTATTGTTGGACATCGTGAAAGGTAATTAAAATTCACCTTATGCTACCACTGATTATGAAAAATTAAAGACATAACAAAACTCATAGCTTTAAACTTGACAGCTGTAATATTACAAGCCTTGTCTTTATTAAATGAAGACATTTTTTGTTTATTTTTTAATTGAGCATCATGCTGAATTAAATTAGCTTTTAGCAAAACACCTTTATATATGCATTGAGCCTAATATAAGCCATATATTATTTTATTAATAAATTAAAAGTTCAATGGATATAGCGTTTTTTTAAGAGACTACTTATTTATGCATGTTTACAGTGGTTCCAAACATAAACGAGGCTTTCCAATATTTATGTTATAACAGATATTTTAATATTCCTTAGTTTTATTAGGTTTCAGTGAGTATGTAAAAGTTCTAAATAGTTTTTAAAGTTCTTAATGTTATTTTCAAAAGTAATGGTAGCTGCTTAGATAAACTTGTTGAAATGTGAGCTCTCAATCCATTGTCTTGTGCTCGCTCCATAAACTTGTTTGTGTTTGGCAGCTTCCCCCCCGAAAGAATCTCGTTTTATAGCTCTGCTGTTGTTCTTGACCCTTGCCATGACTACAATCCTGCAACATTTGAGCTGTCAGATAAAAAAGTGGAAAGAGGTTTGTGGAAGTTGTAGAAAGCAAAAAGCTTTGTAATGCACTGATGAAGTTTCTGACGCCACTTCATCTCCATTGCTGTCACATTTCCTTAAGTAATAGTGAGACTTTTCCTCTAATGGACAATGGAGTCTGTTTGCATAATGAGAACTTGCAGAAGCAGCTTGCCATGTGTCTCTATCTTTTAAACTGAGGTGAAACAGTCTTGCCTGGCTACAGACAAGTAGCGAAGAAGCAGTCCTATTCAGGTGTACCTGTCAGTAATTAATCTGGGCTTTTTATTTTATTTTGCATTCATATATACTGTTCTATGTGTAGCAGAGCATTAAATTGCTTTCCAATGGGAGCAAGTCACATTCAGGCGCGATCAGAACCATGTTATTGGATGCACCAGTATTCATACAGGCTATTTCTATCAAGAATTTTTCAGCTTAAATCTTAAACTGAATAAGAAATTTTATACCAGATTGTCTTTTAGTATTATTCTGGAAAAGCTGATTTTTATTCA
This sequence comes from Grallaria varia, assembly GCA_013396735.1. Taxonomy (NCBI): domain Eukaryota; kingdom Metazoa; phylum Chordata; class Aves; order Passeriformes; family Formicariidae; genus Grallaria; species Grallaria varia. Next base: position 52,327 of record VWZG01011768.1, on the reverse strand, counting down.
ATATCATGTAGATAGATTAGTCATTTGATGGATAGTTTGTCTACAACTGATATAGTCACTGAAAAGCCACTAATCACTGTGTTGAGATTCCTTAAGAGTTTTTCAGTATCTGCTAGCAATGGTTTTTGCTGAAATTATTGTATTATAAAGATAAGTTAAATTTCTTGCTGTGTCACTAGATCCTCAGGGGAATGTGCTATTGGCCAACAGAGATAAATCTAGGGCATTTTTGTGGAGGTTTATTCAAATCAAAGACTCCTAAAATCTCCAGAAGTCCTGATCCTGAAAGTGAATATTTTAATTTTAAAAGAATGCATTTTTTTGACAAGTCAGTGGATAAAGGTCACATTGACTTAAACTGTATTTTTTTGCATCTTATGTCTGTGGTGGTTTTGGACAATCACTGGAGAATTAGAACCCCAAACAACTCACTCCCCTTCATTTTGTTTTCCTCCTCCTGCCCTCTCGAATAATGAAGGGGCAATACACAGACATATAAGTAAGAATAATAACTTACCAAAGGAAATAGCTGTAACTCCAAAAATACAGAGGAAATTGGTTTAAACTAACAAAGGCAAAGAAATATTGCCTGGTCCCTGCCAACCCCTCCCAAGGTCATGCAGTAGGGGAAAAAACAAAGAAAAGCAATGTAGCCAAGGTCTGTCCATGAGAAACAGCCAACCAGTAGCAGACTGCAGGCTTTCCCTTGGGCAGTGGGGAGTGAACAGAGGACAACAACCACTGCATGAAGTAATGGTGTCAGTCTATGGTGGCACCTGGCAAAAAGTGATTAGAGGAAGAAAAAAGAAACCTGAAGTGACTTGTGGCAGGGCAGCCCCTTCCTTCTCAGGAAAGTTCTGCCTCCTGTGCTTAAAGAGGCAGTCCATCAAAAATGACCAAATGGGATAGAATACAAAATTAGTCACGCCCACCAAATGCTAAACCTTACCTCCTTTCCCCACAACTAGAACCGAGTATTAAAAAGATGCTTTGTTATATTTTGCTGCCATTTCCCATTTTGTGCTATGAAATTAATGCAATAAAGGACTTGTAGACTATAACATAAGACCAGTATTTCTGGTATATTACAATGTTTTACTCACAGTCTTTATAGCTGCAAAATATGTCCAAAAACAAATTAATTATTTTCAGTCGAGAAGTAAATGTTCTATACTGGGATGAAGCACAAACTAAATGCAATTAGTTTCTTTTCACTTTAAAAAGTTATTGTAAACCAAATGAAAAACTTGATATTGCATGGACTAAGAATTATTCCTGTATCCTCTTTCCCACCACTTCCACCATGACACGAAATTTTTATTATATTAGTACTGACTAAGACTTTATGGAAGACAGATTCTTAGATCATTTATTTAGAATCCACAGTATTTAAATTAAAATCTGTAAATCAAATTATGATCTTCAGCCTTGTGGGTCTATCTAATAAGGAGTGGTGACAAATACAGCATTTAGAAGCATTTATGGAGACATAATTCTTTCTAAATTGTTAAATTCATAATTCTTTTTCAAGAACTCACAACTGAAATTTGTCTAGTTAAACACCTGCAAGTCGACCATGGGTTTCAAATGCTGAACAGGAAATGGCATCACATGGAAAGCCGACATTTTTTCTCCTTTTAGAAACATATTACTTTCTGCGTTAATTGAATTTTGAGCACGTAATGCTAAAGATGTTAAACTTGCTAAATACAAAGAAATCTGTGCACAGTAGTTCAAATAATGTTTTTCCTTGTGGTAGTTTAAATTTTAGGCTTTGGTGAGGTTTGTTGTTCTTTAGGCCTTCCTTAACAACTGGGGTCAAAAACTAAGGAAGTATTCCATCCTATTCCCTCACGTAATCAGGTGTATAAAAGATAGGTGACAGGAGGAGGTTTCTCNCCCTTGGGGTTGGTTGGGGGTTCCCTGGGGTCCCTACTCATATGTACATAGTGTTTCATTGTATATAATTCTATATCTATATATATAAATATATTTGTGCTGCAATTTTCCCCTGCTACCTTTTCCTCCTTTCTCCGTTTTTTTCGGCTGTGGGGGGGAAGGCTGTCCCGGGCTGCTGAGGGTTTGGCTGGGAGCCAACCCAAACTTACACATCCTTTTAAGATGAAAATATTTTTGGCTAACATTTTTATGTACATTTTTAATCTAGGAAATGTCACCTAAATACCATAGACATTATTTCAATAGTTGTGTCATTCATTTGACGGATTTGGATTTTTTAATTTTCTTATCCCATCTGTGTTCATTTCTATGTAATGCAAAAAAAGTAAAAGAAAATTAGGCACAATGCAAAGGGAGTTAATCTGTTCTAACTATATTGCTACTTAAGGTAAAAAATGTGTATGATTTTCTCAGCTCTTTAGAACTTCATAAGTAATCTAGGAAATTAAAATTTGAGTCCTAGTTGTAGAAATACATTTTTCACTGATTAATTTCCATTTTCTTTCTTTGCTCCGTAAGTTATCAGGAAGATGGCCTGTCTGGTAATTCCACAGCAATATTTCCTTTTTTATTTTTTTGGTTTTTTAATTTCTTTAAGCCTGGTATTTTCATCCCTCTTTAAAAAAAAAAAAAAAAAAAAAAGAAAGGTGTAACCCCCCCTGCTGAATTAAGTAGAATGGCTCCTCCATAATTCCATGTTTGGATACTGCTTTAAATGTTTTTTCTTTTCTGCAGTGCTCTTGGTTTTTTGGTCTCTTTTGACAAGCCTATATATATATCCCTCTGTAAAGCTTCTTTCATGTTTAGTAATATACTAGGCTGTCCTTTTTAAATATATAAAAAATTATTGTTTTTCTTAAACGTGAAACTCTCAGTCAATTAAAACAGTATCAAATATGTAGAAGGGGGGCAAAATGTAACTGCTCTATCATAGCAGAATGTAATTAGAAATTGTCATGTAAATATGTTGATATTTTGATAGAAGTCTAAAGTAAATCCCTTGTCATGATAAACAAAGCAAGAGGAAATGTGATTATCCAAATGAGGTTTATCTACAGATTTAGACTGAAACTGCCACACTGACTACAAAGTGAGGAGGTAGTAGTCAGGATCTTTGAATTTATTTTTTTTTCCCACTCCAACTTCCAGATACTGAGGCTGCTTACAGGGATGCAGCAATATGAAGATCTTTGCATCTTCCTAGGAAAGTCATATAGTCACAGGACAATGATTTGCCATGTTTCCTGCACATTTTGTTTATTTAGTTTCCTGCACATTTTGTTTATTTAGTTTTATAACTTTTGAAATCCACTTGCTATTTAAAAATGTAACTGAATATTGTCATTTCATTTTAGTACAACTTGCAAGAATCAGTGCTTCTCTGAGAATACAGTGTCATCCTTATGCACAGATTTGAATATAGGTGCACTTTACAAACATTCATCACTCCTTTGTAAAACTTTATACAGACCTTAGTTGCCTGGAAGTCTACAAGAATCTGATGAAAGAAGTTTTCTGGAAAAAGGCCATACTTCCAAGCACTCTTATGTGAAAAACCTTCATACTACCATCACTGCAGTGTTGCCTAAATTCAGCTGTCTGCCAAACAATTTCATTCTCTCATTTCATTCACCCTAATGGATGCATTAACTGAAGCGCTTTAATTTTAATAATTTTTTTTCAGTTTAGGTTTTTTTAAAACTGTGGCCTTTGTTTCAAACTTTAAGAAAAAAATCTTATTTGTGAAATGGGAGCTATACCATCCTTTATTAATTATATATAGTTGTTAGACACCAGATCGGTGATTATTGGGTCAAAACCACCTTGCGGGGTGTGGGGGTGTGGGGGGGTGTGTGTGTGTAGGAAGAAGGGATGAGTCAGACCTCACAGAGATGGGGTGGTGGTGTATGCCTCATGGCAGCCCTTGGAGTCCACATGGGGAAGTCCAGGAGCAGCTGTCAGTCAAACAGCCCAGAAAAATGATGACACACCGCAGCTCCTGGAACCCCGACCCAGGCTCAGGTTGGCAGGGACAGTGAGAACACAACCCCTCACCCTGACCTGGACCCCCAGAGTGGCCGTGGATCCGAGGCCCCACCTGGGAAAGTTGGCCATAGAGACCAGAGCAGATAAAACCAAGCCACAGGGGTGCCACATGTCATGGCCCTGCCATCTGGATGTGCAAGAGCTGGTCTGCCACAAGGTTGCATTGGTAGCTCTATGATCGGCCTCTCCCTCTTTCTCCTTCTTTCTTCTTGCTCTCTCTGATTCTCCTTGCCCCTTTCTTAGGGTTTTGGGATTGTATTTTGACTTAAGTGATGTGGAATAGTATGTGCTGAATTGGTATTGTGGTGGAACATTTTGTTTCGTTTGTGTGGTGCCCTTTTTGAATTTTGCCAAGTTTTCTTTCTGCCTATTTTCTCCCCTAAATTAATAAAGATACCTCTTGGAACAAGCCTATGGCTTATTGTGTTGACACTATCTCGAAGTATTAANTATATATATATATAGTAAAGTAGAAATCCTGGTTGAGCCAATGAGCCCTCAGCTCTGGGACTGGTGTTAAAATAATCTGTGTCTTATAAGATTTATTTCTTAGCCTGCCAAAAGACTGAACCTTCAAATGTAAAACTATTGTCTCCGTAATACACAAGTCCTTATAAATATGAGGAAGACAGAGGCATTTTGCCAGATCCATATTTTTCTTTAAATACTTCTTGACACTATTACACTGGCTAATTGGTCTGTGTGGCATTATTCCAGCATGAAATAACAGACATAAAGCTTCTGTGAACTGTGACTTTTGTGTCATCCTGTTAGTTGAAAATAAGATTGCTGACTATAAAATGCCTTTTCTGCAATGAGTATCACTGCTGTATCCTATAAGATTTAATTACAAATTGACTAGTTCAGCTTTATACAAGGCCTTGGGGATGAGGGTTTTGGCATGGCAATAAAGGCAGCTTAAAAACATTTTCTCTTTTCTGTCTGATATGAAAATCAAGACTTGTATAGACGAAAATATGTTGTGCAAACTATATGCCATTTTACGAATTCTCTGAAGAATTCTGCACATAGCCAATATTTGTATATTGCATTTTCAGGTGTGCATAAATATTTACTCTAATAAGTAAAATCTGGATTTTGTGTAGGCCATTGTTGAACATATTTATTTTATATATCTGTCTGCATAAGGATTACTGTATTAAACACCTGAAAGTATATTGATTTGTTTTTTTGGTGTGTATTTGCCTACTTTCTGAAAATTGGCAGAAAACTGGAGAGTTTGGGCCTAAGGTGAAAACTGTAGAAAATGTCTATGCCTGAATTCATGGATTATTAACTCTTACGGACATTCTTACTGTAAACAGCACAATGCAATGCACATCACTAGGTGACAGGCTATGAACATGTTAAAGAGAGGTAATAAAGCACAAAAGTTGCACTGTCTGTCCCTTACCAAGGAACTTAGATCCAGAAAAAAACGTATCTTAGCCCAATGGGCTACTGTGAATGCCAGAATTAATATCTAATAGTCATAGAATAATAAAGATTGGAAAAGACCTCTAAGATCATAGAGTCCCACCATTATGTATATATATCTCAATTCAGCACTATTTTTGTGTAACTTACAACCATGCAGTTGTCTTTAATTTACATCATTTACCAACTACTTATTCTGTGACTGCCTCTGATCTTTTGTGTTCTATTGCAGTGTAGTTAGCAGCATTCTTTGTATTAGTTTGAAGTTAAATTATAAAAACACTCTCCATTGTTATATATATAACTGTTATATGATATATTGGTAAATTACTGAATCCACTTAACTGATCTATAACTGTATGCCACTGTAAAAAGTACTTCATTCTGTTGCTGCTCTATGCAAACCGAAACAGAAATCTTCTTTTAGAAAACTCCTAAAATTATTTGAAAAATACATTTATTGTCAGAAAACGTAATTCCAATTGGAGGAAATTTTCATATTCTTATCAGAAAAGAAGAAGCCAAAACAGTGAATAATTGAACAAGCAGAAAATTTGTTAAACCACATCCTTTGATAAAATTTAACTTTACAGATCTGATGTCAGAAATCATATGAAAGTAGTTTGGAATCAGTAAAGAAGGACCGGCTTTTGGGCAGCAGAATTACTTGAAAAGTCTCTCTACAGCTGAGAATGTACAAGTTAACTTCTCATCAATGAGCTTTCATGGTTGCAATGTTTGGAGCAACAGCCGAAAATCAACTGTGCGTTTCTTGGCTTTCTGTTTTAACCCCTTGTTATACTCCTGTCTCCATGTCTGAGGAAAGGAAAAGGGACAAATAATAAATGTGCAAAGAGTCTGGTTCTAGTAGGCTATCCTTAAGCTGACTACATTGGTATAGCAAATATTTTAGGAGATGACAATATTTTTAATGAGATTAGAGACACTGGAAATTCTTCATAAATTCTTATTTTTCTTCATAAATAGAGACCACAAGTCAGCCAAACACTCTGAATATTAAATAACACCTATTTCAGACGGCTTAAACTGCTTTTCAACTGTTTCATCAGTTTATATGAAACCATTAAGACTGATTAAGAAAAACAGGAAATGAAATTCTTTTGGACAATGTCAGTCACATGAATAAGAGTGTTTTCACACTTACTGTAGTAATGCAGCATCTATGGGGCGGTCATTTTCAAGACATCAATCACACTTTCTGTAAGTAAAATTTACTCTGTAAAACTGTTTGCTAAAATGCCATTTATGGATTAAAATTCATTTGAGTTTCTGCCACCACGGCTGCAAAATGTTGTTTTATAAGCTCGTATTATAGCATACAGGTTCATAAACTGGATATATAGTCTGACTGTTTCCTATTTAGACAAATTTTTAGTGATCTTGACATTACAGTAGTGGTGGAACTGTTTTGTTGGTTTGTGTTTATTTTTCTCTTTTTCCAGTGAGAAAGGCCAGATACTATCTACTCCCTCATAAATCATTGAACAATTGGGAAAAAGCTCTTTTAACACTTCACAGAAGGAGCAGTTATTTATTATATTTAGTGATTCTTGAAACAGACTTGTATGTAAAGTAACTGGGATAATTAAGTTCTGTTGAAGTTTCTGGAAAATTTACTTTTATTCCCAGTGTCTAAATTTCACCATAAAGGTTTCAATTCACACTGCAAAGTAAAAGAAAAAAAAAATTTTAAAAAATGGAGAAAAGGCAGCTAAGGAAGTTGAGTTAAAGCCTAACATACTTATTCTTTTTGCCTGACATACTTATCTTTTGGAAATACTTAGAAACTGACACTGGTAGTAGAATGTGAACTGAGCTGAGAACTATTTCTTCAGCTGAATAGAGTAGCTTTAGACAAAACAGAAAAATATCTTTGTGATTTTACTTTAAACTCAGTACATAAGATTTTCTTGCTTTAGAAATTGTATATATGTTTAGAATGGACATCAGTTTCTCTAAGATGGGTCCTTCCCACATGCTGCTGTTCTTCATAAGCTGCTCCAGTATGGGATCTTTCCACAGTCCTTCAGGAACAGACTGATCCATCCTGGGTCCCTCCATGGGCCACAGGGAACATCTACCTGTTGGGGCATGGGGTCCTCCAGAGGCTTCAGTGTATATATCTGCTCCACGATCATCCTTCACAAATTTCAGGGAGACAACGTGCCTCACCACAGTCTTCTCCACAGGTTGCAGGGGAATCTTTGCTGCACCTGGACACCTCCCCATATTTCCTGTTTCTCTTACCTTCATATCTGCAGGGCTGTTGCTCATATTTTTCTCACTCCTCTCTCACAGCTTCTGCACTTTTTTTTTAACCCTTTCTTAAATGTAATGTCACAGAGGTACCAACAGTGTCACTGATTGGATCAGCTTGGGCCTTGGGTCCTTTTTCAAACAGATGGAAAAGGTTCCGTCTGACATGGTGACAGCCCCTGGTCTCTTCTCACAAAGACCAACACTGTAACATCCCTGTTTAAAAAAAAACTGTAGTCACATAAACCTAATAAAGTGACATAGAATATATGGCTGAGTTGTAAGTGTAATGTCCAAAATGTATTTAAGAGGTTAGTTTGGTCAAAGTCAACAAGGCTTTTGCTGCCCTCAAGTCAATTAAATTTTGGTGTGACACTATAAATACTCTCCGGTCCTAAGTTTATTCATGGTTATGGTTGTTATTGAGGTTGCTCTGCTATTTAACCACTCATCCCTCTGTTGGTGTCATTTTTACTAGTAATGGCAACCAAAAAGATTTAAACTAATCTAGCTGCAATCTTCTATATCTGTTTTGGTCTTCTGTAACTCTCAGTTATAGTGTTCTCTAAGTATAGAACCAGGCTTTTCCATAAGGATGGATGATCTGCTTGGCTGACTTTCACTACTATTCATTTTATTAACATTGAGTACCCATGCTACCAGACCTGATTACTCTTGAAGTATAGCGATAAATCTGAGTTATTTTTTCATGTATTGGCATTTCTCTTTAGGCTACATTTCAAAGTGTTTGTTTCTTCTGTTATTTAAATCTGCATATTCACACATAGAGCAAGAATGTTTGAAATTTAACCTCATGAAGTTCAGCTAGGGGAAGTTCAAACTCCTGCACCTTGGGTGGAACAAGTCATGCACCAACACATGCTGGGGCCACCCACCTCAAAAACAGTTTTGAAAGGACTGGACACCAGGCTGAACACGTGCCAGTAATGTGCTTTTGCTGGAAAGAAGCCAAGTAGTGTCATAGGCTGCGTTAGATGAAGTATCATCAGCAGGTCAAGGGACCTTGCTCTCTAGTCAGCATGGGTGAGGCCACAGCTAGAGCACTGTGTATAGTTCTGGGCTATCTGAAAGATAAGGAGGTGTTGGAGACAGTCCAACAATGGGGCACTAAGATGATAAAGGGACTGGAGTATCTCTCCTATGAGCAAAGGCTGGGAGAACAGGGTCTGTTTAGCATAGAGAAAAGAAGACTCAGGGAGACACCTACACACAGCAGAAGGGAGGTTGCGAAAAAGATGGAGACAGCCNTGTATACTATGAACTTCTTTCCAAAATTTTTGCTTTACACTGATTATATTGAATTTCTCCTGTCATTTTGTGGTCCAGTTACTTAATATCATAAAACACTTCCGCAACTCTTTTCTGTCAACTTTTAATGATTCTGAATAACTTTGATGTCATCATATATTCATTCATAATTTAACACTTTTCCAGATCATATATCTGGGTATATACTAAAAAGTTCAGGTTCCCTAACANTTTTTTTTTTTTTTAGTTTTAATGCCCTTCTCTTACTTTACTCATATTTATGTTAATCATAATAACGTTCTACAGAAGTACTCTTTATTCTCAACTATAGCTAGGTTACATGTACTCTTATTCCATTGACTTTCTGCCTCAAAAGAAATAATAAACACAGCAGGACAGTTTATGCTTAGCCCACTTTATCACATGGTTTTCCTTGTATGTATACAATACTTCTCTAGAATACCTCATGATTCTTTGCATGACCCTAAAAATAACATATACATATATATAGATATATATTTGACCTTCTGGGAACACTGTAAACAGCTAGTTCAGAGAAAGAATAAGTGTATATTGATTGTCCGGCAAGCAGCTTATACATAGAAATAAGAGCTTAGCTATTGCTGCCTTTTCCACACTGGGCAAATTAAAACATGCCCTTCCTCTTCTTTCTCAGTAAGAAATGTTATTAAATATGTAGACAGTACTTTCTTTGAAGAGTCTCAACAGTTGATGAGGCTAAAAATACATTTAAGTATCTTTTCCTTTCTTTTTCTAAACCAACCCGGCCACACATTTCCCTAAAGACAATCCACAACTTTACTTTGCTTTTTTTCTTTATTAGGATTGCTGTGAAAGATCTGTTCACTGAACACACCACTGCTGTTTTACCTTATAAAAGGGCAATTATTATCATTCTCTTAATTACTGCTGGAGAAAATACTGGTTTATTGATTTGTCCCACCTAGATGGGATCTTTGGGTATCAGGTTATTATATTATTCTGGATGAAAGATTTATTCCTATTAAACCCTACTTTGGGTTTTTTCATAGCAAAAGAGACCCACACAAGATGGGCTTCATCATGCATGAAACCTGCTTTCTCTTGGCAGATCAGCGCATGAAAAAGAGTAAGGTATAATAATATAACCAGTTAGTGTTCTTCAGTCTAGGGAAGATGTATCAATCAGTTTGGCATATATAAATATAGTAACACGAGCAGCATTTTTTGTTTCTCTAAGTCTTCTGAAACAAAACAAAACAAATTATCCTCATGAAGATTTATCTGTACCTCTTCAACCAGACTGAATAACAGTAAGATAAATACTATGAGACCTTAACATAAAATTCAGTTTTCAGAATCACTTGTCTACAAGGAGTGCAAGGAAGATAACATGTTAAAACTCATCCTAAAAGGCTAATCATTCAGAAGTATATAAAGACATAGAATCAAGGATTCTACTGAAATTTTCTGTGTTTTAAAATGTAATAAAATTGGCATTTTAATTTATTTTTAAAAAATAGCTGTTTCTATTGTTTTCCTCTAGAATATCAATCTGTATGGTCTTGATGAACATGCAAGGAGGGATTTCCAAGAAAAATGTGATTGAAATCAAGAGAATAGTAGTATAAACTAGAGTAATGCTTTTAAGATATATTCATTTTAACCATAAAATAGAATTCCCTGTAATAAGTAGTTCATCAGCTTACTGCTTAGCCTTTTAAAACAAACCAGTGCAATGCCAGAAATACACATCAGGGAACAGTTCTGCACTGATGGAATAAACACCATAGCAATGTTTTAGGTCTTTTACTTCTCTCTTTTCTTACAGACCATGAGTCAATACTAGTTTATCTTTCCCAGTTACACAGGCAAAGATGTTTCAAGCATGCAGGAATACTTTGAATGGAATCACAGAAAATTCTGAAGCTGTAGTTTTGACACTTTTCTGCAAGTTTTAGGGAGGAAAAAATTCCGCTATTTCTACAAACAAAACCTTCTAGCTCACGTGTTCAGCTTTGTGATGATCTTAAAATTAAAACCAGAATACAGTATTTACCAAGGTAATGTATGCATATTTTTAAATGACATATATTAAGAACATCAAGTTTTTGTACTCAGATTGTAACTTTATGTCAAAGGTAAGCATTTTGCTAATCATTTATGTGGGCCTTGTCTTTCACTGTCATCTCTATTTATCACTCGCTAGCACACTGTGACTATTTAAGATTGTCATCCAATTAACAGTAGCTAAAACTTGATACAAGTCCTTCGCACACGTCTGCAGATAGAGCTATCCAAAATTCATACTTTTCAGTTCATTAATTTTACTCATGCACAGGCCCATTAAAAATGCAGCGGTCAAATGCTTAACTTCAAGAAAGGATCAGAATGAAATGGTCATAAAAGCAACAATAATAGGCAAGTAAAAAGACTTCTAGCTCAATATCTTGTGTTAGACAGTGGTCCGTTGTGGATGCAAGAATAAATTAATACTTCTCTCAGTTTAACCTCACGGCTTCTGGCATCCTGCGCTTAGTACCTTCTGGACCGGAATTTGTCTCTGCATCCTTGTATTTGATAACACTTAATAACTGCAACAGCAGTTATATTGGCACAGCATGTTGCCAATAAGTTTCATAACTCATTTGCACATTTGAGTGAAAAAAAAACAACTTTCAGATCAGTTCAAGAATTCTTTCTGAATATTTCCTTTGATTATTTTGGAGGGTTGTATTGTGGGAAATAGTGAATAATTCTTATCTCTCTGTTTTACAATCATATATTCTCCTCCAATCATTTATTTTTTCAGGTAAAGGATTCCAGCTGATTTAATCTTTGTTCATATGCAAGTCCTTTCATACTTTGTTTTCACTTACATTTTTTTCTTTTAGTTGGGGAGACCTGAAAGATCTTCAGCGTTCAGGATACATATGAATAACACAATATGAAACATTACAGTAATGCTTTATGGTTTTCTTTTATAGTTCTTTCCTCTTTTTTAATACCTCACAACTTTGACTGCTGCCAAGAACTATTGTTTTCATAAAATGAACCACAATGACCCTAACGCTTTTTCTGAGATGTTAGTTTAGAAT
>VWZG01011768.1:13828-27925 GCA_013396735.1 Grallaria varia | reverse complement strand
CCAATTATTTTAAACAAAAATTTAATAGTACTTGATTTTATTCAGGTGTAAGGCACTGCTTTTTTGTCATATCCATTATAGCAAGTGTGGCTTAGTGTAAAACTTTAATAAAATCCAATTATGAAATTTTATATTAATTAAAGAAAATGTTCTGAAGAGAAGGAGCAATGCAGTGGAAGGTCTTTAGGCCATAAATGTGGATATGTGTTGCTTACTTTGCTGGTTACCTAATATGGAATATGTTCACAAGCTCCATGGTTCTTTAGTCTTTGCAGTGACTGGGAATAATTATTAATGTAACCCTGTAGACTGGCATGATTTTTAGACTAAGCCTCAAAGGAGAATGTAGATGGGGGGCAGGGGAGCAGTGGTTCAACAGGGCTTTTTGAAACATTCTAGCTATTAGCTAGAATTAACCATAAAGATAACCAGTGACCACTCCAAGACTACTGTTAGATTTGAGGTCTTATGGACATAATGCACCTCTCTGGTTACTCTTGTTTCATAAACACTTAAATTCAGGCGAACACACCTCAATACCATATTACTGTTGGTGTAAAGTTAATGTCATTTTGCACCTGCAGCGCTGCCCTGCTCTCCTGCTGATATACCCCTTTGTATGCGTAGCTATTTATTTATAAATATGTTCTACTAAATACATGTCTGTAGAAGATGCACTCAGATTATTTTAATTTACAAAAAAAAGCCATTTAAAATCATTTCATTCCATATTTAAAATGAATTCATGAAATTAGTAACTGAATACTTATATAAAAATGTTTGATTATTTTATTTCTTTAATCTATACCAAGTAACTGACATAATATCTAAGTAATCTACACCCTCCTCCAAAAAGTAAGCAATAGTTATTCAAATGAGAAAATATTTGTCTCAGCTCTATAGACATTAAACTTACATCTATGTTTTTTCACCTTTGTAATTCATAAAGGAAGCTGGAATCTTAAAAGCTTTATATTCCTAGTATTTGATATACTTTATATTCTACATAGCTTTGTGTATGGAGGAAGAAAGAGTAGCATGAAATATACAACTCTATTGGAGAAAAAATGTATAATAAACTTTAGAATGGAAATGTATGGTTCCAAAAATGTACCATTTACTGAAAATATCTATTATAAAAGTTTTGTATTTTTCACCATTACCCTATTTCTGTGTTATAGGTGTGTTCAGATAGGTTATTTTCAGTAAGCATTGGCAGACTCATCTATCTGTTTTATTTCTCTGCTTGGCCACAGGTGTCATCCAAGGCTATTGGTTTTCCGTATAGGTGCAGGATGATATCTTCATTACTTTCTCTGTCAGAAGTTAAAATAAAATACTGACGCCTTAATCTAAATAAGGAAAACTTCACAGTATATAAATAAAAATGTTGTTAAAATATTTACGTGTGAAGTAAGCCGTTCTAATTTTATCTTTTATTGTTTCTGTCTGTTGTCCCGTCTTTTGAAACATTACTGTCTAAAATAGCTATAGGAGAGTTTCTGGAAGTGTGGCATATTGATGGTATTGCAAAAGTAATACAGGTCGTCTTCAGACTGCTTTTGTGCAGCAAACTGTCAGTGCTGACTAACAATCAGTTAATGGTTGGTACCTAAGCAGGTTCTCATTGACAATTTTTACCTATTAAGAAGTGTATAGTTAGAAATAGCTGGCAGATTAAATTATATTTTATACAGATATGCCTGTTGCCTCAGATGCAGTTTTGTAAATGCATAAACACAAACAGGAAAACACATTTCAAATTAAAATTGATACTGCAATCATACCAGATCATAAGGGTTGGATCTATTTTTTTTGTTTTTACAGTCCTCTTTTAGACATAGAAGACTTTGTTTTGTGGGGGAGTGGTGGTATTTGGACCCTTTTTAGTTGGTTGGTTGATTGGTTGGTTTTTTCAGCACTCAGTAGTTAATATCCTCTGGAATGTAAGTAGATTGTCTGTCCATGAGCTGTGTTTAACCAGTTGTGTTTAAAAATCTATCCCTGTTTACCTTTGGAAATTTGTAAAAACTGTACCTTTTTTCCCCCTGCAGTCCATCTGTAGGTCTCATCTATCATGTTTGATTTATACTTCTAACAAACATAGTTCTTCTCTGTTAACATTTCACTGTGGGTGACTGAATGCAACTAATATATAAACATCTTGCTCTCTAAATTACCCTGAACCTTGAGCCTAAAACTGACAGGATTGCCTGTATGGGGATATTGTCCAAATACTTAAAGAGCAAGCACATTTGCTTGGATGTGACCCATACGGGCTCCCACAGCAGGAAGGAAAACAGTCAATTTTCAGAAGCTGCTGCTTAGTATATCAGATTTGTCTCTAAGTAACAGAAATGTCTGTGTAGGGGTGAGATCTACCTGAAATCACCACTCAGACAGGGGAGGACTAGAATGCATCTGTTCAGTTGTAACTGACAAAATTCGTCCTCTTTTATGTGCTGAAAAACAAAGAATCGAGAGGTGAACTTTGTAATGCAACTGATGTAATTCAGTATTTTTCAGCAGCTCTGGCTGACGATTCAGATATGCACTGGAAAACCACAGGTGAACAGTTAATGGCTTTACTTCCTTTTAGCACCTTTGGGGCAAGAGGCTAGAAGGTGATATTCACTCAGAAAACAATTGCTAACTGGCTTTATACATGAGGAAAGTTAAAGAGACTTGGTCATTACTGATGAGACCAGCGTGAAAAGCAAGCTGGAGGAAATGCATGCAGTAGTGAGGGACAGTTCTCTTCACAGTAGAAAGGGTGGATTATAATTTATTTCTTGTCATGTGCTTCTACAGGTATAAAAGTCTGTTCATCGCTCTAAAAACAGTGCAAAATATTGAAGTACAGTAGTGGTGCCATTGATTTTGCACGAGAGTTCATGTATTTCTAAAGGCAGATGTTTAGGCATGACTGAAGACACTTCGGTCCTGTGAGTCTTGAAATAGAGAGGCAAGCATGGGTTTATTAGAAAGATTCAGAGGACCTCAAATCTATAATTATTCCCCAATATGAATACCATGTAAAAGTTTAAGCTAAACTAAGAAGAATGAGAAAGTTTTGTCTTGTTGTTCACAGATCATGTACAAAAGGCATCTTTTTTCACAGGCACATAAATACTGTTTTAAAGAAAACACTCCAACAGTTGTTTAATGCTGTTTCATAGTAGGAAATAATCTAATTTACATATAGATTGAGAATCTATTTATGACATCTATGATACTACAAAAAAATGGGGGGAGGGGTGTGTCACAAAATCTTTATTGTATTTGTTCAATGGTGTTTGATTCCTATTTGCATTATAGTCCCGTTAATGTTGCCACTTTAGCATACAGCGTATGTCAAACTTATATTATGAAAATGTCCTGCTTCATTAAAAAAATTAACAGTAGTCAAGTGCTAGGATTAATTACTTAATCTAAACACACTTCAAGATTTAAACAAACTGGAGCATTGCATATTGCAATTCTACTGCCTCCTGGAGAAAAATCAGACATATGTTCTCTATTATAAAAGCAATCATCGTGTCACAATATTAAAACTAATAATACATATGCATAGTTATATGCAAACTAGGAATGCATTTAAATAGTATGAATTTTGTCATAAAGAGGAAAATACAAAGAATGTTTCAGCTTTGAGATTGCTGCATTTTTTAAAGTTTATGATAACACTGAAAACTGAAGATTTCAGCTGTTTCCTGAAGCCATTCTCCTAAGTAAAATGTTTGTGAGAAGTTCATAAGAATTATTTATATGTGGTCTCATATTGCTGTTGCTAGAGAATGAAGATAAATTACTTGTAGGATTTTTTTGGTAATACTCATTTGATTTATTTTTTCTTTCAGTAATTTCATCAGTTCAGTTCATTTATTTTTTTTTTTTAAATTTTACTTTATTGTTTCCAAAAAACAGTTTTGTCATATAATTGCTTTTACTTGATTTTTTTAGTTTATTATCCCAGGTGTTCTGTTGGAGATTTCATCCTGCATGTTTCAGTTTTTATCCCATTGTCTATAAAATATGTATTCTATACTGTTTTAAGAAGTTGTTTTTAACGTGTGAAACTCTTAACCTTTGAATTTGGCTGACTGAGAATTTAACAATGCATACTTAATTTGAAATCAACGTAACCTTTTGCATTTAATATAGAATTTAGAGCTATTCATCCATCAGTTGTGTGATCTCTTCTTGCTTCAACTGTGTGTGTGGAAATATTTGTCCTTCTTTTTCATTTTTTTTTTTTTAAGAGGAGCCAAATTTTGCCAGGTCTCTAAATTGAGGAAGAAATGAGCATTTAGAAAGTGAACATAAGTGTCTGATGTTTATGGTCAAGAGGGAGAATGAGGGTGACCTATATGGCCAGCCTAGTCAGCCTACATGATGGGGCATGGACAGGCATGCAAGAGTAGCTAGGATAGAAGCATGTCCAGGAGTTAAACTGAATGGAAAACTTCAGCTGAGAAGGCTCCAATTAACATATTGAGTCTGAAAATACCAAAGATGACCAGAAAGAGGCATTCACGTAGAAGTGGTGTGTAGTAAAGGATCATATTGCAATGAATATATGATACTGAAATAATGCTGTGTCAGTGTCGGAATTGTCTGAACTTCCAACAAGTGGAATGTGTGCCTCTATAATGGTTTATTTAATTAGTAAACAACATACTTAATAACAGTATGGTTTTAAGTTTTTTTGGTTTTATAAATTTTAGAAATTTATAGTCTTTTCCAAGTTCTTTTGCTTTAGAAATACAGTTTGTCTATCTTCTTTCTTCAATTTATTATGAAATTCAATTGCTTTGTGATACTGTTCTGCCTACTTGGTCCCAAAAGTAAAATCTGTTTCATGAATTCCATAGTGCACTTAATTCACTCTTTGCTAACATCTGGTCAAAAGAAAGAATGGAAGATCTGACAAATGATGCCAGCTTTTCAATTCCATGAGGGAGGATCAAGTGGGTTCAAACAGAAGAAAAGTTAGGGAAAAGCATCCATCTATCCCTAACGTATTTAGACAGGGAGATCTAGAGCATGAAGAATATGTAGGTTCCTTAGAGTGATGACTAGCTGTCATCACAGAGATGTGAAAAGAAGCAGAAGAGTGCTTTAGAGGATTTATGTGGCAATTTAGTTAAAACTCTGATAATCTGGATGGAGTAGACTCCATTTCCTGAGAGAAGCTAGAAGTGGATAGGTGAGGGGGAAAAAAAAAAAAAATGAAGGAATAAAAGAAGGTAAAAAACCCCAAACACACAAGCCCAAAAGATATTACCCTTATAAAATGTCCATCTGGACTAGGCTCATAGAAAAGGACACAAAGGCATTTTTCATCTTTCAAAGAGCTCTGATTTTGATACTTACTAGATGATGTTCTGCTACCCAGAGTAGCTGTTAATAGTAGTCATAGTAAGACTCTGAAATCAGGGAGGTACTTTGTCTGGTGCTCATGTCTATGGAATACTTCAAAACAAAGCTGTTACAAAATCTAATACCACTATACTCTGGTTACCAGGAAAAATACCATGTCTTTTCCATGAGATGAACTCCCCTTATGAGAGAATAGAGAGAAGAATATTTTGTGATTAATGATTAAAATCAGAGGAAATCAGAAATACCAAAATGGAATCTTAATGTTCTTTAATAAGAAGGCCGGTTTGCTATATGAAAGGCTTAAAAGAAGCAGCTACAGAAGAGGCAGAAAACACTGAGAAGCAGATCATTTCTTACTACCATCAATAACAACACAGCAGTTTGGACCTGGCTTGTTTAATATTTCACATGAAAAATCCTCAGAGACTGACTTGACAGACACAGAATTTTTGGAATAAACCAGCAACTTCAAAAGCAGAGAGTCACCACTCCAGATGGTATATACACAAGAGACTAAAAAAGCTTAACTGTGCAGTGACTGAACCAACAACAGAAAGATCCAGCCTCTCATTCTAAGCAGTTGAATGGCTTAGATTTTTGTTAAGCATAAATTTTAACTGTGCACTGATTTCACAGAATCATGCAGAATAGTTGATGTTGGAAGGGACCTCTGCAGGCCACCCTGGTCCCAGCCCACTGCTCAAGGACAGCCACATAAGGCCAGTTGCCCAGGACCATGTCCAGATGGCTTTTGCAGATCTCCGAGGACAGAGTCCACAACTGCTCTGGGCAGCCTGTGCCAGCGTTCAGTCACCCTCGCTGCAAAAGAAGTGGATTTTTTTTGCCATCATATTCCATCTGATTCCATCCATATTGAGATGGAGTGTCCTCCACTTTGTGCCCGTTGTCTCTTGTTCTCATTTAATTATAAGTTTAACTATGTATTTTAGCTAAAAATACTATAAATGTTATCTGGAAAAATTTAAGCCAGTCAAATCTTTACATCTGTACCTGACAACTTGCTGTTCAGAAATAATGAGTAACAAAAGACTTGAAACATCATGAAAAAATGGAAGATCCAGTATGATGACTACCAAAAAAATCATCTTTCATTCAGTTCTTCATTTGAACTGTAGATGACAAAAAAAAGATGGAAAAAGAGGCAATAAAGGTATAACTATGAAGAGAGAAAGTACCTATAAAAGTATGTAAAAATACATGTTTTATGCTATGCTGCTAGCTATGTCATAACATGTCCAGTTGCAAATGTAGAATCTTTCTATAACAATGAGGGTGAAGAGGTTTTCAAGAACAGTGATTCTCCATAAGTCCTTCTATGGCTTGGTCAGTTAAAAGAGATTATGTAGCAGCCGTGAGAGGACTTTATTTAAAGTGTTAAATCATTGAGTGGACACAAATCTCTGATTCTGAGGAAGCTTCTAACCTTGTGTGTACCAGACAAAATAACTGCTGTGGGTTTTTTAGTTGTTATTTTTGAAGGCAATACTTTCATACTTGGACAAGCATCATCAATTCCTAATTTCTCATTAACTGGTGGTATAACCTACATCATAAAATAACACCTACAGACAAATTTTCTGCTTCCTTCTTTCTTTATTACGAGAAACTGGGTTGTCCTTTGTCAGAATAGGATCTTTATTTTTATATTCCTAGTATGAAGCAGCTGTCAATTTCTTATAATCAATAATAAAGTCAATTATGGTATACATGGTAAAGTTAGCAATATTTTACACACAAGATGGAAAAAATGACACTTCTTTATTGGATGCTATGTAAATATGAGAAGTTTTCACAAATCATTTAACATTTGCTAGACATGGAGTCAGGCCAGAAAGAAAGAAAAAAAATAAAAAGATGTCCAAACGCAGAAAGTTTACTCAGTAGATTAAAATTCAACATTGGAAATTGAAAAGTTTGATTTTAATCTAAGTCAAAGGGAACTTTTCCACTTTTTTTTTCTTTTTAAAAGGCAAATTTTATGAAATGTTTGTCTAAGAAACAGATTATTTGCCTACTCCACTTCTTGTTCCACTTAATCTTCTGATGTAATTGCTGCTTAAAAAGGCTGGGTTGAAAATACAATATGATGCATTTGACAGACTTTATCCTAATACATTACACTCAGGAAAGGCTGAATACATTTTCAGTAACAGCTACTTAACATACTGTGCAAACAACCACTTCACATGACCTTTCAGAGAAAATATATCCTGTAATTGCTATAGTCATCCAATGAGAAAAAAGTGTATGAAATTTCTCACCGATTTTTCTAAACATTTCTCAATGACAAGTTAAAATCCTGTTCATGTTGCTATTTAAGACAAGTCAGTCTCAGATACCTCCAGCTTGCAACTGAATGGAGCATGAGGTGCTGTAAAAACAATGCTGCTGTTATAATGAAAGATCTCGTATATGAAGCCTGAAAATGAAATATGCATCAACCAATTTTATGCTCGCAAGCAAAAAATCAACCTGTATTTCTAACCTTTAGTGTATTCACTCATCAAGGTGCTCTGAAAATCCCATAGGAGCTTAAATCCAAGATTTATATGTCTAAAGTGGTTCATGGATATCATCATGAAATCAGAGCGCTGTGCTTCATCAGAGCAGTGAACTAAATTCAAATATCTGCTCTGGATCTTGCTGTGCATTTCCCTTTCACTGGAAGTGAAAGTTTTAATTTTCTGAAATGCATGGTTACATCTAAAAAAACCTTGAGTTAAGCCTGTGGAGAGCAAGATATAAAAAACAAATAATGTTCATATGTTTAGGAATTAAGTAGCACAAGACTAAATATGTATACTTAAAATTGTTGGAAAAGTCATCCGATACTGTACCAATTTTATATAGTTATGTAACAAATGCAATTATTGTGCAAATTTTCTCACATTAAAGGTAGAATCCTGTGTGTAGTGTGGAATTTTTTGTTTTGCAGACTTTTATTGACCCTAATGTATTAACACCAATATTAAAATATGCCATTGCAAAATACAGAGAAGAAAAAAAAAGTGTCTTTTCTGCATTGATTGACCTAAAAATAGAACTGTATCCATCATGTAGACACTGTTAACTGGAACAGCAACAGGTTTAATGACTATGCATTGTATAAATAATGACAAGGCGAGTGTCTTTCACTTTTTCTAGGCAGCAGTAAAAGTCTTAGAATCCCAATTGCCAAAGTTCAGTTTGCTGTGCAAGAATACAATGGAGCAGAAATACAAGTGAAAAAAAAAAAAAAAGATGAAGATCAACAATCACTCTGCAAGACTAGAAAAAAAGCTGGATGAGAACTTGTTTTTCAAATCTTTAGAAATATTTTTATTTCTTACCATCTGACTGTTCCTATGACTGTAAGATAGTTGCATATTCCTGGTAGTGTTTATATGTAAAAGCCATAAAGGCTGGAACTTCAAAATTAATTAGCTCTATGAATAGCACAGTCAGTACCTCAATTAAACTTTTTTGACATGATCTTTGAAATAGGTATGATTATGCTGAAGTTATAAGAACTATGTTACAGTATTTACTTTCATGACCAAGCTGGTCTTCCTTAAGTAAAGTAAGCTCTTTGCTTGTTACATGCACAGTTAAAAACAAATAAATGTCCCGATTCTTTCACTTTCCATTATGCCTTTCTTTGCCATAATTCTTAATTGAACTCTGTGTGAATTCCTTTTATTTTTATTTTAAAGAAGAAAAAATGTAATTGTAAAATACAAAATATAAGTATCCGTGAATGAATTCATCTTACAATGTAATTTTTGCAAAAGTAATGTGCCAGAGAGGAGAACAGTGGAATACAGATTTAGACATAATTGGCAGTTAGCTTTACATGCTTCTTTCGCACAGTATAATATGCAGCAAGTACCAATGGTAGGGGGGTATTTTTTATTTTTATTTCATTTTGTTATGTGGTTTTTTAAAAAATTATATGTGCGAGAATGAGACAGTAGAACAAGGTTTCTTTCCTTGTAAAGCCTCCTAACGTCAAAAACTGAGTGTTATTAAGAGTGATAGGAGAAATCATCAAGAAAAAAATTACCGCTTGAAGCTAATGAACATATATGCTCATTTAGAATGCTTTGATTACAACTTAAAAATCCTCATTTATTGTCTTTTTTTTTGTTTTGTTTTTTCATTATACCCTGGTCTTGTTTCAAATCCATTCCAAATAGTAACTTCTCAAAAAATTTTTTGCTTGTTCTGTCATTCTCACTCTAACCTCATGACCTGCTGGAGCACTGCATGCTTTCCCAGAAAACTTTTAAGCATTCTTGATGTCAGTGTCTGAGTCCCCAGCACATGTGCCCAGGTAATCCCACTCATATATGCGTATATATGCATATTTTGTATTCTCAAGTTTTGATATTTTTTCTCATCTATCCATATACTCTTGTAGACATATGATTTCCTAATGATACAAAATTGCTAGCTCATATTGATCCTACCTCTTACTGCCCTTCATTACATCCTTGGAGATCAGTGTGCTCCACTTAGAATACATTAGTCATTCATTACTAACGCCATAAAAGCCCTGAAGTCCTAGAAGAGAACAGTGTTTCTTTTTACCTTTCTGTCCTCTCACTATTAATAGATAACTCCCAGCTGCTATTTCATTTTTCTTCTGTCATGAAAACTGTAACTACATGATTAAAATGGTGTGCAGCTCTAAAACTACTATCAATTACACTAATTAAGGTCAAATAGAATAGAACAGCACTCTTTGTGGAAAACAATGTAGACTATGTAAACCTCTATTAATTTAAGGGCATCATATGTACATATGACAGTTTCTACACATCATATTATTAATTATTTCTAGGTAGTCTCTTATATTCACTTCTCTAAGATGTACTTTGTCCTTTTTGTTCTGAGAACAAAAAACCCAGATGAAAATAAATTTTTTTGGTTTTTTTGGGTTTTTTTTTGTTTTTTTTTTTTTTAACGGGGTAGGTAGAAATGACCTCTTTTTATTAGAAAAATTATTTTCTTCAGTTTAAAGCTCATTATGAATTTTCAACATTTGCCTTCCCTTCAGCTCCACAGAGGCTAACAAGTCAAGAAGGACTTGACATAACTATAAGAAGTATATTCTAGCTAGGTCTAAAATCTAGTTTTACAATGGAAAATGAATATTTCCTCTCACCAGCTGTTCCTCAGTACTTTCTATCTGAAAGACAAATGTACAAAATTACATTTAGTGGAAAATAGTATATATATTCTAAGAGAATTTTTGAAGGAAATGAATATTCTGATTTCTCTTTTGAATCATGCAAATAATTTTCTTTCAGTGTGAGAAAGTAGTTGAAATTTGGCTCAAGGAATTAAAAAAATAAAACAAACCACCAAATGATCCAAACTTAAATATTTCAAATTATTTATTCAAAAAAGTGATGACATTTTCATCTCTTTACTGAGAGATCCCATCTAGGTAATAACATTTTTTTCTCATGTGCAGTCATCTCTAAGTAAACAGTCATTCTGCTTAACCAACCAGTAGGGAACTGCAAGGAAGATATTTTTCATTTTAACGGATATGTGGAACTGGAACATGTTTCCTGTGTCAGTATCATCACTGTTCAGTCCTTACCACCACAGTGTATTGCTGTGTTCTTGCATGTCTGGGAGTAGAGTTCTTGAAGGCAGTTGTGGAAAATTATTCATCATGGAAAGTCTGTATGCACAGAGAATATCATCCTTGAACACATATAGTCTTGGTGAACAGTTCTTTAAATATGAACCATGGCTAGTTCTAAGTACACAACAGTGTTTCACATCAGAAAATAAGAAAATGCCACATAGGAATCCCTTCTCTTAAAGCTTTTGAGGCATAGTTATGAGTGTCTTTAACTAGTGACTCAAGGTATTGAATAATAAATGCAAAAAGAGAATGAAGGTGAGGGGTTTTAAAGAGCTGCTTGAGAGAATAAAGGATCATAGGCAGCAACAATGACTCATCATAACACACTGAAAGCAAAATGCTCTGTAGTTAAATTATTCAGACTAGATGGGTGTTGTAATTAAAAGTAGTTACTATTCCTCCCTGATTACTTCCTAAAGAACTTTTCTTAATTAACAGGATAATTTCATTAAAATATTTTTGGTGATCAAAAATTTAGAAATGTCTTATCTATCTTTTAAATTTCTTCTAAATGACGTGAAATTAACCTAGAAAGACATTTCACTCATAAGAGATGTTTTGGTACACAGTGAAAGCTTCAAACTAAGTTTTGACACAGTCTCATTTAATCTACAAAGTCACGACTGCATTTAAACAACTAAGAGCTGCACTAGTTTAAATGTGCTGGAGATTCAGCCTCACTTAACTTGAAGACAATAACTAACATTTTGTTATTGATTATGTGTTCCTTATCACCTTGAGACAAAGCTAAATAAATGGTTGGGAACTTTTACACTAGTACTGCAGATTTTAGAGCAGGCCTTCATTTGGTAGAGCTTCTTTCTAACTTTTCCCCCAGTGTCCCACTCTACTCTGTGCTGGTATGACTTCATCTCAAGTCCTGTGTGCAGCTGTGGGTACCACAATATAAAAAAGGTATAAAGCTGTTAGAGAGCATCTGCAGGAGAGCTACAAAGATGGTGAAGGGTCTGGAGGGAAAGCTGTATGAGGAGTGCCTGAGGTCACGTGTTTTGTTCAGCCTGGAGAAGAGGAGACTGAGGGGAGACCTCATTGCAGTTACAACTTCCTCATAAGGGGAACTGGAGGGGCAGGCACTGTCCTCTTCTCTGTGGTGACCAGTGACAAAAACCCAAGGGAATGGCATGAAGCTGTGTCAGGAGAGGTTTAGGTTGGATATTAGGAAAAGGTTTGTCACTTGGTGGGTGGTTGGGCAGCATAACAGGCTCCCCAGGGAAATGGTCACAGCATCAAGCCTGCCAGAGTTCAAGAAGTGCTTGAACGGCGCTCTCAGGCACGTGGTGTGATTCTTGGGGCTGTTCAGTGCAGGACCAGCAGTTGGACTGTGATGATCCTAACGGGTCCCTTCCAGATCAGGATTCTATGATTTTCACGTAGAATCTTCTGCTCTTGAGGTTGGACTAGTTGATCCATTGTGGCCCCTTCCAAACTCACCCATTCTCTGATTCTGCGATTCTTTTTCAGTCAAGAGCCATGTAGGTAATGTAATCTTAAAGTGATTTTTCTGAAAAAAAAGTGATTTCAAAAATGCAAATGTCAATCACATCTTAGATTTCTGTCATGCCAGCAATGGCATTTTCTATCAGTTTCACAAGGATAACTTACAAACAAGGATCACTTGGCAACAGAAATAATGACTGACCAAGAGAACTTGAGTATAGAAGTTGACCAAAAGTCTGAAATGACATCTTAGAGGTCTGAAATATGAAGTAAGTAAACATTCTGACCAGCTCATAAAACAGACTTAGGACTTACCTGCGGTTTTCAGTGTATGCACAAAAGCCATTTTATTTCAATTGTTAAATTTATTTCATGTTAATAATTCTAGCACAAATGAATACATAAAAGAAAAAAAACCCCAAACCATCCATCTCGTCAATAAGTTTATTGCCAAGCAATGTGAAGATGATGGTTTTTATTTTGTTTTTGAGTTTTTAGTGTTTTTTTTTATTTTTATAAGAGACATCATTTATATCAACTTTGAAAGCTCATAAAAGTCAGATGGTTTTGGTTGGTTTATGTTAGGGTTGTTGGGGGTTTTTCTTCCCCCAGAGGACTTCTGTTGGACTGTACATATCTAACAGTTGCACACAAATAAACTGGGGAAACTATAATGGCAAGTTTCATTTGTATGCACAGTGATAATATAAAGTCTGTTTAAAGGCTTCAGTTGGACTTAGGCAATTCATAGGCCTTTTTCTTACCCTTTGCCACAGGGATGAATTACAGCCACACTGCAAATTTGATTGAGCACAGAGAGCATGTGGGAGGAAAGCTGTGTAGCTAGAGGCTCAAAGTGCACCTTAGTGAAACAAAACAAGCAAAATGGCAAAAATACAAATAAAATATGAAATTATTAAAAACTGAAAAAGCATGGGATGGAAAGGGGACGCTGCAGACACAGAGGTGAAAAAAACTACATACTACTGCATTAAATTGAAATTAATTGTTTAAAATAATATGTTTCTTAACACGTCACTGTTTCAGACCTTTCACAGAAACCAAGAAATGATGGAAAGGAAGTTGCAATAAGGAATTTTCCCATTTAAATAAAAATTAAGATAAACTGATTTAAGGAAACTGTTAATTTTATTGAGGGAGTCAATGCTGAGTTCAACAATTCAGGACACAGAAAGCAAACTAGGTATGAAGATTACTCTTTAAGTCAAAGAAAGATAGCAAAGGTCATACAGATTATTAATTTCAGAAAAGAAGAGATAAAATAGGATTTAAACTTTATTAATTTTCTGCAAAGATGAGGTGGAATATATGAGTCATTAACTTCAATAAGGAAACTCAGAATAGACAATATTTGTATAATTATCTAACTTAAAGTAAGGCAGAAAAATAAAATTAAAAAAAGACTAATTATTAACTGAATACATGGGAAGGTTGTATCATAAGGTATATTTTCGAATCCATTAGTGAATTTATTTAGAGGAAAGCAAGGTTAATGCAGAAAATGTGAGCCTACATTTTGTTTTAGCAGTGTGGGGGGGAAAAGCCCTCAGTAAAAAGTAAAAATAATAAAA
>VWZG01011768.1:2182-13797 GCA_013396735.1 Grallaria varia | reverse complement strand
AAAGATGTATAATATATAAATATTTAAATTAACATATATATAAACATAAAATAATAAAATAGTAATAGTAAAAATTAAGAAAAGGTAAAAAAAAGTAAATATAGAGCAGATGAGCATCTACCCGTGAAGTCAGCACAGTCAAATAGGGGTCTGTTTCCCCGTCATTTCAAGCATCTCAATTGCCTTGCTTAAATAGGAAGAAAGTGTGTTTCACTGTGGCATAGCTATCATGTCCCCCAAAAGCAGAAAATTCAATGACTCAGCAATATGTATAGGGGACTTTATACAATTTTTGTGTCTAAGAAAGATATGCTTTACAAATGTATTGGGTATCTGTGGCTAGGTTTTGGTAGGGGCGGGGGCTACCAAGGTAGCTTCTGTGAGGAGCTGCCAGAAGCTTCCCCCATGTCTTATAGAGCCAATGCCAGTAAGCCCACAGCCAGGTTGGACCCGCTGCTGGCCAAGGCCAGGCCAATCAGGAATGGTGGTAAGACCTCTGTGACATATTTAAGAAGGAAATAAAAAAGTTATTGCACAGGTTCAATTGTAGCCAGAGAAGAGCCAAGTGAAATTATGTGAGAGGAACAGCCCAGCAAACACCAAGGTCAGTGGAGAAGGAGGGGCAGGAGGTGTTCCAAATGCCAGAGCTGATGTTCCCCTGCAGCCCATGGAGGTCAACAGGAGTGCAGAGATCCACTTGCAGTCTGTGGAGGAGACCCACTCTGGAGCAGGTGGATGCCCAAAACAGGGCTGTGAACACATGGAAAACCTGTACTAGAGCAGGGTCCTGGCAGAGACCTGTGGACCCACGGAGAGAGAAGCCCACACTGCAGCAGGTTCCCTGGTAGGACTTGTGACACTGTGGGGGACCCACGTTGGAGCAGGCTGTGCCTGAAGGACTGCACAAGAGTGCTCCAATCCATGTTGGAACAGTTTGTGGAGAACTGTTACCTGTGGGAGGGACCCCCACGCTGGATCAGGGGAAGGACTCTTCTCCCTGAGCAGCAACAGGAAAAATGTGTGATGAATTGATCATAACCCCCACTCCCTGTTTCCCTGCACCACTGCAGGTGAGAAGGTAGAGCCTGGGAAGGAGGGAAGGATGGGGAGAAGGTGTTTTTAAGATTTAACTAACATCTCATTATCCTGCTCTAATTTTGTTAGTAAAAAATTCATTTAATATCCCAAAGTTGAGGCTGTTTTGCCCATGATGATAATTGGTGAGAGATCTCTCCCTGCCGTTACCTCAACCCACGAACCCTTCATTATATTTTCTCTCCCCTATTCAGTTGTGGAGGAGAGTGATAGAGTTGTTTTGGTGGGTGCCTGGCATCCAGCTAGAGTCGACCTTCAACACATAAGCAAACAAAAAATTGTTTCATAAAACTAATTACAAGAGAAACACAATAGAATTAATACTAAAATAGTGGATTATATAATTTCATAGAACCAAAGAAAATGTTGCAAATTTGCAACTGCAGTGAAATTGGGCTAATAGGTACTAATGTACAAAAATAATTTCTTCATGTGGCTTTCAGAACTAAGAAACTAGAGAGAAAAATGTATGGCAAAGATCTGGCATAGGATGCAACTCCTGCGTTGTCATGTTGGTACTCATAGATTTTTCTTTTGAGAAAGTTTTACACAGAATGAATCAACAGACACTGTTCTAGATATCCCAATGTCTACTTCAGCAAATAAAAATATATATTAATATTTGTTTCACAAAAATTAAGTCTATTAAAATCTCAGCCTCATGATTGAAAAGTAAACATATTACGGAGAAGTCCCCACCTTAGAAAGCACACATATTCTCACAACCCTGCTGATGAAAAAATAGATAAACTTTTGATTTTCCTCCTTTGGTGTATCTTAGGTAATATTGAGACTATAAAACCTTTTGTTGCTTACTATTCTTCCTGTGCTTCATCTACAAGTTCAAGATCTACATGCAATTTATGCTCATGCTCCCTAGAATTACAATGAACTACAAACGGATTATTTTAGCTCACAGTTTACTTTTTAAGTGCACATCAAAAGGGAAAAGAAGTAAAACATACAGTCTTTGTAAAGCTGACTTTTTTAATTGCTGTTTAGTTAGTTGGTGTATAGGATAGAAGCACATAAAATAACAGATCCAGGCAGTATAAAAAGTGTGTTGAACTTCTTTCTCTGTGCCAGCCCACCAAATGAAATAATCCGTTCTATGGAGTTGACTAATAATATTACATTTTCAATAGATTTTAAAAACAATGCTGAAGATGTACTTTCCTGGTGCAAGTCTTTATAGAGATTATGGTTAACAGTCCCATTGTTTGTTAATATCTGGTTTCCCTGGACTATTTTTCCAATAGTGTGCCTTATTTTTAGAACATCAGACAAAATCTGCCATCCCTAGAAATGAGATTAAGGCTCCCTTTGTTAGAGTTTGTCACATAGTGATATTGTTTCATTCTGTGTTTGGAATGGAACATGAGCAGAAAATATATATTGAGGTATATATTGTGGAGGGAACAGATCTCTGTTCACAGAGTAAGGATGGAGATAAATGCTTATTTTAGGAAGCAGCAGAAGCAAGCAATCCTGGGTAACATTGAAAAGGTGCTACTTCACCTCAGTAAACACGATTCAAATCAGTTGCCAAAATATCCAGTGTTACTTGAGATGTTGGTTGTCATGGTTTAACCCCAGCTAGCAACTAATCCCCACTCACTCACTCCATACCAGCAGGATAGAGGAGAGAATTGGAAGTGTAAATGTGAGAAAACTTGTGGGTTGAGATAACATGTTTTAATAGATGAAACAAAAGTCAGGCAAAAAACAAAACAAAACATGGAATTCATTTACCACTTGCCATGGGCTGGCAGGTGTTCAGCCACCTCCAGGAAGGTAGGGCTCCATCACTCATAATGGTGACTTGGGAAGACAAATGCCATCACTCCAAACTTCTGCATCTTGCTGGTGGAGTGGAGTAAGAAGCACAAAAGGACTTGGTGCTGTGAGCATTGCTCAGCAGTAACAAAGGCATCTCTTTATTATCAACACAGTTTTCAGTACAAATTCAAAACGCAGCCCCATACTAGCTATTGTGAAGAAAATTAGCTCTATCCCAGCCCAAACCACTACAGTAGCCTATGGTATCAAAGACATCTGATCTGCAGTGGAATGGTAGATAAGACGAAGTTTAGGTTAGGAGAGGTTTAGGTTGAATCACCCTAAAGGAATCATCCACAGTGTGGTCAGGCACTGGAACAGAATTCCCAGAGAAGTGGTCACAGCAGCAAGCCTGCCAGAGTTCAAGAAGAGTTTGGTCAGTGCTCTCAGGCACATGGTGTATTTTTGGGGTTGTCCTGTGCAGAGCCAGGAGTTGGACTGGATGATCCTTGTGTGCCCCTTCCAGATCAGGATATTCTATACGATTCTATAGTTCTATGATCAGTGGAGAACTCATCCCTCTGCGCTTGAGTCAGATGGCTCACAAATAACAAATATTAAATAGAGGTGCTTATGTTTAAAGAGCTGAAGTTTTCCCAATGGTCTGAATAATCACTACGGGAATTATTCAATTGCTTGAACATAAAAGTGTTCTGCTATCTTTGCATAATCTGCCTGTCCTGCACACCTTAGATGCGAGGGATGTAGGTCTCCAGTGTTCGCATGTCACTTCTCAGAAAGGATACTTCAGCTACATCGACATGTTGATGTTTCAGATACCCGTGGCATTCTCAAATAACATTAAACAACTCTCGTACTTAGACAACTGTATCTGTCCATAGATAGGTAGCTTATAGCAAACTGAACTTATATCTAGACTCCAATGATTGTATTGATTAGCTCTGCCTTGAATATAAAGTGAGAAAAGATACCTGACTCATACGTAGATACCCAAATTTGTGAGTGTTAATCTAAAACTGAATCCCATATATAGCAGAACATTACCATTTTAACTCACACAGACAGATTTAAACAAAGACAGATTTAATCTACCAGGCTAATTCAAAATTCTCCTCAAAATTCAGCTGACTATCTTGTGCAGAATGGTTAGACTAGCTTTAATTACTGTAACTATTCTAAAGTCTAAGATGTTATCATTTTAATAGACTGCTTAATAAAGTAGTGGCTAGTGTTGTATCTTGTATATGCTTCTCAATCTACATGAAACTACATGTGCTTTACTGAATAAAATTCTAAAGACGTTAACTTTTTAAGAGGATGAACAAATTGCATCTCAGCACTATAACATTCAAAACATTATCTGTTCTGGCAGATAATTATGATTTTATCATAAAGTCATAGAATCATAGAATGTTTGGGATTGGAAGGGACTTCAAAGACCCTCTAGACATGAGCAGGGACATCTTTCAATAGACCAGGCTGATCAAACTGTCCAAGCTGACTCTGAATACTTCCAGAGACTGGACATCTGCAGTGTCTCTGGGCAACATGTTTCAGTGTCTCACTACATTCATAGTAAAGAATTTCTTTCTTATATCCAGTCTAAATCTACCATCTTTTAGTTTAAAATTATTTTTCTCTTCTTTCACTACAACTGTCCCAGGGAATTAGTTTTGTTGCATAATGTTGACTATTGTACTAATATTTTTTGTTATTTTCTTTTACTACAATCTACTTTTAAATATGCTTAATGTATTTTATGACATACTATATGCATCATACATCATATATATAACTTTGTATATTAATATAAATATAACAGCAATTCACTGTCATTTTTAAATTCATCTCTTCAGCCACTAGCAGAGACCTCTGACAGCAAGCTGTCTTTTCTACTCCCATTTCTCAAAACAATGTCAGAATGAAGACAGTGTCTTCAAGACTAAGTCACTTAATGTTATCCTCCTTAAGGTCTTTGTCTTGTTTTTATTATTCCCTTAGCAATCAACAATGAACATGAGTACCTTGTTTAGTATCTTCTTTTTAAAAATATATTTTTCCTATATTTTCTGTGTACATATTTTAATAATGCAATGTCTGTATTAGATATTGCCGTACAGGAGTTTGGAAGTAACCTTTTTGTGTATAAATAACGGAAATGTAGCTATTTGTCAGTTCAAATTTATCTTAACATGTAACACATCAGAAAGGTTGCTTGGTCAGTCAGCACAGAACTGTACCTCAATCAGTCACCTTTGCCTATTTTAGTGTGACATCATTTTGTACACTGTCATGCTAGCTGCAAAAACAAGCTCTTCATTTCATACCAGCTCAAAATCTCCTGATAAAACACCAAACACTGACATATTTATTCTGAATAGTTTCCTATCTGATGAACCTTGAACTGAACAGCTAAAAAAGTCATTGTGTTAGGATGACATTCAGGAACAAGTTTAATCCCTGTGTGACTGAGAAAGGGTTGTACAGTTTGTAGACCGGTCACTACTACAACATATGATGCATTTATGACACAATGTATGCCCTTTGTAGACTGTCATTATCCAGTACTTCAGTATCCCCTGTAAATTTGCATGTGGCACACCCAACTTTGGAAAACTTCAAGAGATGGATGCCTACATCATATTTTGTAGTGCTTGTGAGAGGTGTTCTCAAAGACCAGTATTTCAGACTTGGACCTACAAAAATTCCCTTTGTTTACTGATTTAAATGTTAATGGAGCTCCCTTCACTACAGCAGTGTCTGAAAATGCTACACCAGGATGTTCAAGAGTCTTACAGGCCAAGATGTTGAAATGAACATTTAGTATTCAAAACACTATTTTCAGTTAGTTCTACTCATTCTTTTATCCATGTGATCCTTACTTCGGGTAAACGATATAACACAACAATCACAGCTTCCAGCAGTGCTTTTGAGCTTTCTGTTCAGGGTTGTACACATTAAAAAAAAAAAAAAAAAAAAAAAAGCTGTGAAGTTTGTATTTATAATTTATGCTACATTTTGACTCCTGCGTGTGAAGTCATTATGAGTTTTTTCTCATGTTTTTACTTACTAAATAGCATTTCAACTTTTAAACCTTAAATGTGTTATTTAGGCATCAATCACAAAATAATTTATTGGTCAAAACATAATTAATTAATAAATACAAGATTTCCAAAGCAATTATGGAAGCTAGATGGTAAAGGGATGATTTGTAAAGGTATCAAAAGACTATTTGGGCCCAATTTTATGCAGAAAATTTATGTGACTATGTTCTTATCAGTTTTGTCTTAGAAGACTTTTTTTCCCTGAGATCGAATAATTGTGAGATCAAAAAATTCTTCAGAGTTTGTGTATAATTACCATCTACATCTGTATTCGGATTTGTAAAATGTTTCTCTGAAGGTTCGAGTTACGGAAAAATTGTAGCTATTTTACTGGGAGATGCTTGTGACCAGCTTGTGACCAGCTGAAATATTGCATTGATGTGATCATCAGAGCAGTAGAAAATATTTCCACTTTTCAGTAGCCTTCATCCTCTATTTTAATCTATCCAGATGATTGCTGTGTCATGCTCAGATGAAGGTCAGTCAGCTGACTTGCAGTTCAGCTGCTCCTGATTTGCAACAGCGGTTCAAACAGGCCCTATTTTGAACAAACGTGGTATTGCTGTTACAGAACATATAGCACAGGCACTCCACTTGCTCTCTGTGGCATGTCTGAAGCCCAGTGAGTACATCTTCATGGTTTTGCCCTTTCTGTGAGAACATTTTGGTGTATCCCCAGCAATACCTGAACCTAGGCAGTAAGAAATCTGAGTCTTGGATATGTGTAACTTAGAGCTTAAATAACTTTTGAAAAAGTGATTTAACCTCCTAACTATGTGGACATTTTAACGTGAAATCTAAACTTTTTTCTGACAATCTTTCTATTCAGTGTAAAAATTTAATATTTGCATGTATTTTTTTATTGAGAAGGTTGAAAATTCATGGCTCAGGTACCTTTATTGCATTATTCAAATCCATATAAAATTGCCTGTTTAAAAAAAAAAAAAAAAAATGTATTTAAATAGATTCTCACATAGTAGACCAGAAACAAGTCAGCTTATCCTGAGATAGAACACTGCCCTTTCATATACTTGAAAAGAAAAGTTGAAACTCTTTTCTCCTAACAGTTTTCACAGTTTAGTTTATGGAATGAAAATGTAACTTCATGACATTAATGTATTTTGACATTCTCTGACGAAAGACTATGACTCCTTTTATGACAATACTCTAACAACTGGTGTGCTGTTACAGTTGGATATGCGAACGAGTCACTGTGGGATTGTAATTTGTAGTGAATCATCTGCTTGGAGATAGCTGAGTTCATATTCATGTCATGCATTGGGCAGCTTGCCCCATCTTCACAGAAGTCTAAACTACCTCAAATTACCTTTATCTTTATAACATATCACCTTTTCTCTTCAGATCCTTTTAATCTACTTCTCTTCTGCTGCACACCTCGGCACACATCTGATGATGTGACCTAGGTTATAAACCGTGATGCTGGAATTGCACATCCCAACGTTGTCCTTTTTTCATTATGTAAAAGGCCGAGAGAGCAGGTATGTGCCTCTAAGCCAAGAATCATTGCCTTGCTGCCTTGTTAAAGAGTTTCTGCCCGTTAGTTGATCCATAATAAACATTCACACGTGCACTCCTGCCCCACACTACTTAACAACAGTTTATCTCTTTTTCATTGAGATGAGTCCCATCAATCAATTTTGCATTTACTGCAGTCTATAAGCTCCCATCCACAGGTTTATAATGATACATGCAAAGAGTCTTGGTCAATGATAAATGATAAATTTTAGGTAACTCAGAATTCCTTTCTCCTCTCTGAGGAATCAGTAATTCCATTCCAGAAGTGGCACCAAAGACTGCACACAGACGGGTAGCTGACAAAGAAAATGCTTTCACTAGTATTCTTGCTAACCATTTCAGCTGTGAGTGAACCCCTTGAAGAGAGCTAGAGCCCATTATTTATGTTTCTTGGTACTCTAATAATTTTACAGGGCACAAATAGTTATTCATTGTATGTGGTTGATCTGTACATATAAACATCTCAGCAGTTTTTGCCTCAGAAATAAAGCTATCTATTAGATTTTACTAACATAAACGAGCATTCTTGATGAGTTTAGGTAATAAGCGAAATAAAATACATCATTACCTATAGAGGAAACTTAGTAACCTGAGTTAACAATTAGGCATGTAAGTATTTCCTTTTCTCTCAGTAGTACCTTTTGTACTTTACAAATTTAATCTGTCAAAGGCTATGCTGGCTTTGATGGTATAGAAAAGTGGAGCATGAAAAATATATGGATCTGAATGGACATTCTTTCAAAGCTCTAAAAATAAAGTTTGTGCTGTTAAACATTCTTCTGATAATCTACTCAGCATTTGGCAAATGTTACATCAACATTGTGGTTAATTAGAGCTTAACTATTGAGATTGTTTGGATATTTTTGTTTAAAATTCCTCAGGAGGTAGAAAAGCTTATCTGCTACAAAAAGAAAACCAACCAACCAACCAAATAAAAAGACTGAATTTCAAGTTGAATATTCCTAAAAGTAGTGACCATGCAAGCCGAGCTGCCATCTTGTGGATAAAAATCTCCTAAGAGCAGGTAGCTCATGTTGCCTGAATGAAGGAGGGGGAAAAAAAATAAAATGTTTGTAACAGTTATCAGGTCTACCTAACTTGGCATTCATCTATACAGGATTATGAGTGCTATAATTTTAAGCTTACATATTCAATCTCTAAAAACTCTTATCATCTGACTGAGTTCTAATTTCCCCCAAAATATTTAAACCTAGCCCTTCCAATATTAATAATGTATAGGTTAAGCAACGCTGAAGAACTGCTTGTGTTTTTCAATTAGTGTTCAGTGCAGAACTATGTTTTGTAATATAAATAATTGGTTTAACCATTAAATTGATTTGACAGAAGTAATTGTCAAGCAATTAAATGCAATAATGATTTCAGCTCATGGGAAATATATACTAATAAACCTGAGCTTCACTTTGCTTGAGGACTAAAATATCCACTCCAGTTAGATTCTTCAGCTTTATTCATACATTGATTAATATTAGGGTATAGAAAGAAATACACCTAGTTACTGAAAATCGTTGGTCACCTCTTTCACTCTCTTGGTTTTTTCCCTTCTTTCTTTCTTGGATTTGAAACTATGATGCCAAAAAATAACACTGCAAACAGCACCTTTATTATCTGTGCCCAGTGTGAGAGTTGACAAGCTTATCTCTTCATGTATACAACTCATGGCACAATGATAGGAGTATATGAATTGTGTGTTCCTGGATTTCACACACAGTCATGCACACCCTTC
Organism: Grallaria varia; assembly: GCA_013396735.1. Taxonomy (NCBI): domain Eukaryota; kingdom Metazoa; phylum Chordata; class Aves; order Passeriformes; family Formicariidae; genus Grallaria; species Grallaria varia. The sequence continues at coordinate 4,518 of VWZG01011768.1, read as the reverse complement.
TTTGAGCTCTTGTAACTAATCAATATGTTTATTTTTTGAAAGTAAGCTTTCATTTAAAGAAGTGGCCTTACAGCTTCTTCTTCTGAATTGACTAGCTACTACTGCATATTTTAAAGTTATTATTTAAATCTTGTATTGTTCCCCCTATTTCTATTTCAGACTGGTTATAATCCATGTGTAACAGCATGTGGAAGTGTGAAAAGTGCTGTGTGACTTGATTAGGACCATGGAACTGCTCTGTTATCTACAGCTGTTGCTTTTGCTTAGCCTAGATCTCCAAATTTTAAAAAATACTGAGAATATATACTTTTTGAAACAAGACACATAAACAGATTGAACATTTTTCAATACATTCATAAGTAGTTCACTTTCAAAACATTAATTTACTGCAGAAAAAAAATGATATTTTCTTTATCAAATTCTACAAGCCATTTACTAAAAAGTATTCTCCACTAATGTTCCAAATTAACATTTGTACTGCACTTTCTAAGTAAATTTTCTGCTAATATAAGTTACTGCATAGTTCATAAAGCATAGGGTCTGTATCATCACTGTAGGATAACACACTTTATGAACACTGAAGACTTTGTAAAAGTATGGCACTCTACCATTAAATATGGTCTAGTAGGTTATCTATGAGTGATACAATCTGTTAAGCTGTAAGGTGTAGTTTACACAAGAATAAAAATTATATAGAACTTTAATTCATTATGGTATGACTAACTAGATATGGGAAATAATGGTATTTTTCAGGTTGAATCAATGTGTAATCAAATTTTGTCAGCGTGTCTGTGTGGTCTAGACTATTTATGGTATTAAATATTCAGTAGAATATAACTTTTACATATGATACATCTAAGCACACTTTATCTCATCAATAATTCTTTTCCTTATAACCCATATCTTCTTAGCAATTACTTACCTTTACCATTAATCATACAAAAGCAAAACTGGCATTCCCATTGTCCAAATTAATCTTTTCTGACCTCTAATTCAGTTTTGTCACTTTGCATAGTAATGTATCTTTTTTTTATATACATTTCCATCTGAACTCCCATGTTTTCTGTGCAGAAATAAATGAACAGAGGCTTTCATTTTGGCCTAGAAGTATGTTTTGACTAATAGGTTAGCCTCCAGATCCCTACACAGAACTGCTGTTTATTAAGTTCACAAAATTTAATCTCCTGAGTCTAAAACTTTGTGAAAGAACAGCAAGGAAATAACAGAGCTGTTTATCAAGTTTGTTATAGAAATCTTATCTTACATGTCTTACAGATTAAGCTAAATTATATTTGATGATATTTCTTTTTTTTCCTGGAATTTTAGGTTTGGTGTAGTTGGTTCTTTGGTTTTGGATTATTTTAATTTTTCCCAGAGAAAAAAATGAGTAACAATTTTATTTTTTTTTTATTTTTTTCCTCCTTTCTAGTCATGAGGAATAGCAGACTATAAAAAAACTGGTGTGGTATATAATTTACTGTAAATAAATATTGAATTAGGTTCCTATCCATTGAAATAATGTACTAGTTTCCATAGATTAAAAAAAAAGAGTTTATATAGAATGATACAGATACAACATGTATTAGATCAGATTTCTTGCATTTTTCTATGGAGTAATAGGATTTTTTTGTCACTTAAAGGTGAGAGATCAAAATATTAATTTATGGGAAAAGCAATTTTTTTAAACATTGATTTAGACTCATTCAAAAGTTCACCTGATTTATGATAGTGCCTATAACAGCAAAATACTTCGTGCCACTATATTTAGGACATAATACAGTTGTCAGTGTTTTATGCCTCATTTAGTACAGAATATCTGGGCTGCTGCATAGCAGTTAAAGAATAACTGTGCATTTGTGGTACATTTGTGTATTTCTTTAGTTTTGCTGTTTTAAATACTTAAGAAGACACAATAATCAACCTGACATTGCAATAGTGCAATATTCTTGAATTTACAGCCTTTTTCCGGTGTGTGCCTTTATTAATCTCATGCCTTAAGAGAAGGCAATGCAAAATCCTTTAAAAAGTGAGTTCTCCAGGTGCTGCATGTATTAACCTTTCCTTTAATACCTCTTCTGTACAATATTTTGATGATTACTGCCATTTAGTAAACAGATGATGAAAATGCAGTTACCTGAGGCTCTTGTTTAATAATTTAGGCAAATTAGTTTTTAGAATTTATTTAATTGCTACCTTCAGTAGCTAATTCACAACAAGCACCTGGTCCCCAAAGCAGGAGCTTGTGCAATCTCATTTTCTACAAGAGGGAGAGGGAAAAGAAAAAAAAAAAGGAAAAAGAAAAAAAAAAAAGGGGGGGGGAAAGGGAAAAGAGGCAA